>WBNO01019860.1:108876-148822 GCA_013400575.1 Peucedramus taeniatus | reverse complement strand
TATAAATAGGCAATAATACAGTATGTAATAAATATACAGAATATTTATTCTTTCTCCTTAGAGATGAAATTTCTCATCAAACTCTTCTACCTGAATTGATTTGTCCTGATTTGATTTTTGAAATTCTAAATATGTTACTAAACCTAAAGCTTTTGGGGATATAAAGGTCATTCTATATAATGCTTTATTGTTTCATGAATGTCTCTTAGGAGTCTATTTTCTGGCTTTTGTTTTATAATATCTTATTTTTGTGTCAGCTTTCTTTGATGCCATCTCAGTTTTGCTTACTATATTCTCCATATAGACACTGAACCTAGTCCCAAAAATAGCTTGGTTTAGAGCTGGGGATGTGGTTGATTGCTTTTGGGATGTTTGGTTTTGTTTTTAAGTTTCTACTCTTCATTGTATATATGGCATGTAGTTGAAATGCAGTATTAGTGAAAGGTCATCATTATTTTTGTGGTTTGAATATGTATTGTGTCTCATTAATGCTGTTTAGTGGAAGGATATTATTGATTTGAAAAGTACCTGTGGGCTGTCAATAGGGGGTGTGATGTGAAGGAAGAAAGGCATTTAAGGGGTTTATTAGCTCATTTCCAGATGCTAACCAAGCTTAATTCTTAGCTGATGACAACAGATACTCATAGAATTACGTTAGTGAGTGCACTTCCAAATAAACTGCTTTCTGATTTTTCTTCACTTTTGCTCAGGTCTGTTATTACATTTCACTTGCTCTTAAAGTAATAAAATTATTTCCTCTAACATTATTTTAATCTCTCAGGTAACATGTCTTCATTACTTGCTATATCAGTTTGCAGATCTGACATAATTTTTTAAATACTTCTTCTTTAATAATACAGTAGAACAATTACAAGGACTGGGAAGACTGGTAAATATGCAAGAATGTTTTCAGTTGCTATCTTTTTCCTTCACTTCCCAGATTCATCAGGACTAAATGAATTGTAGAAGCCACATGTTTTTAGCACAGGTAAAATCAAACAGAGGCGGAGCCAGTTAATAATCTGAGTAATTTCCTTCAAAAGGTACCAGTTGAAGTTGGCTTTTTAAGAATTGGTGTCCTTTCCTTAAGCACCATGTATGCTGGTTTAATAGGACTCCTGGAAGGTGCAGAGAGCCTCTGGTTTTTGGTTTATCTTGGGTTTTATTTCGTACTTCTCCTCTTTGGTTTGATGTAACAGCTGTTGTTGCTTAATACTAAGATGATAGAGACCCTCAACAGCTTATTTACATAGCCACACAGGGAGCAGGGACACCTTACTGGTCCCAGTTACTGTGCATACAGAAAGAAGCATGTCTGACATGTTTTGAATTGCAGACATGACCTTCATTCACATCCCTGCTCTTCCAAGGTTTGATTGAATAACACGTGTGAAACCGGGTATTGCTCTACTTGCATCTGATCTCTAACAAGGACCTCTCAAAACTGGTGGTGGTCTAAATTTTTCATGCAAGTGGGTGATCAGATTACTGCTTCCCTGGTCACCCTTGCTGTTCCAGGAGCAGCAGCAATTCAACAGTTTCTGTGATGAATTTGGATACAGTGAGAGGGCAGGCTGAGTAATCTCCATCTTAGCTGGTACCGGTTTTACTTCATGAACTAGGCAGCAGGGGGTGCCCTGAATTGGGTAAACATAGGGGAGCAGGATCATTTTCAGGTAGATACTTTTCTGCAGAAATGACCTCTTTTCTAGTCTCCTTGAAAAGCCAGTTTGCCATTCTCTCTCCTGCCAGCTTTGAGTGTGACCACAACACCTGAAAGTGCTTCCAAAAATGACTGCAGTATTGCAGAAATGGGGAAAAATAAACTTGGCAATGAAGATTTGTCACTTCCTTGTAACAGTTAGGTTGTGCGTAGGTAAAATTTAATAGCAGTTTGAACTATAAAGAGTAAAAATAGTTAATATCTCCCAAGGGAAATGGGGGATTATTTTTCCCCCCCACTCTCAGAAGCAAAAAGTTGTATAATCTGAAAAACCTGACATTCCATATTGAGGGTTTATTGTAAGGTAGTAAAACCAGATTTTATATCTCGTTTATTCCTACAACTTCTGATGTGCTTCCAAAAATGGTATTAAGGCAGCAGCTGAGGAAATTTTATGAGATAATGAAGCAGAACAGTTACTGAAAGCCATCTGCTCAGTTGTTTACAAACTTGCTTCAATACTTCAGAGGCAGTGGTAGAGTACGTGTCTAAACTTCACAAGCTGCACTAGGTAGAACTAAATGAAATGCGCCGGGGCCGGGCTGAGCTGGGTCCCTCTCTGTGCAGTGTAAGCAGTTGCCAGGCAGGCCTGTTGGAAGCCAGCAGAAAGCACCACACAGAGGTGATTATGTGCCACCATCTGTCACGCTTCAAGCCTACCATACAGCATGGCTAATCAGCCTTGGCAGGATGATGGATGAACAGCAGCAGCTGCCAAAAGCCACTGTTGGCAAACAGTCCTGAAGTTAAGAACTTTTTCCCCCCTCTGCCTTCCTCTCCAGGGTCCTGCTGCGTGTCCGCATGCTCTACTATCTACGACAAGAAGTTATAGGGGACCAAGCAGACAAGATCTTAGAGGGTGCTGACTCAAGGTTAGTGCAAGTGCAGGTTTAATTTTTGCTTTATGACTCTGGCTTTTGTAAAGTACACATACCATAATAATGCAACGTTTAAAGGTGGTGACACTTTATCTCTTATATGTCTGCTCTCAAGCAACCTTATTATTTTATGAAGCACAGTGGGTAATTTCTTGGGGGAGGAAACAATGTGGGAAATGACAAGTGGATTTGCAGCTCTGCTAATATTGAGGGATTATTCTATCTCAATTTTAAAAAATTAAAAAAATACTAAGACCTTTAATGAATCATATTTAGATAACCATTTGACTCCCAAAATAGCCTAATTGGGGGGGGGGGTGTTTTTTGGTTGATTAATTTTTTTTTTGTTGTTTGTTTGTTTAACCATCCTAATTATTTTAAGGGTATTTAAATTTCTGTATTGAGTTTTGGGGTGGTTTTCCAGCTCAAAATTTTTATTTACAGAACAGCGTAAACCACTGAGGTTTTTTTAGGATGGTTTGTTTTTTTGTTTGTTTTTTTTTTTAATCTTTGTCGAGTTATACCTTTGAGATTGAATATAATGCTGTCTTCACAGTGAAGTAGATGTATGGATACCTGAGCCATTCCATGCTGAAGTTCCTGCAGACTGGTGGGATAAGGAGGCAGATAAATCCCTTTTAATTGGAGTATTTAAACATGGTAAGTGGTGTCTCACTCTCAACAAAACTCAGTTTCAAAGCTTTCAGTGTGTAGGACTGTTCAGTCATAATATTAACAAGTATTGTTCCAAAGAACTGTTGGCTTGTATCTCCCTTTTTTCTTGCCTGCATTAAAAACCTAATATGAGCTGTAAATATCAGATGCTGTTTTTAAATGTTTGCAGAACATTTGAGAAGAAAACATTAGTTTCTTGGCTGTAAATAAAACAAAGCCATATTTGTTTAAATAATAGCCAAATAGTAAGATAGATCTCCATAAACTTTGCTTCCAGCACTGCTTCACTTGCTAACTCTGCCAACCAGTGTCAAAGTGGACGGTGGGCTTAACCTCTGCTATTAATCTGTACAAGTGCCTCCTGGGCTTTGTTCCAAGCAATATTTCACAAATGTCAGTGTTGAGAACTCCCGGCTCCCTTGAGTGGGATGCAGCCTTGTTAACTTTGAAAGGCTGGGGATGCAGAGCTGGCATGATATATACAGTGAGCGATTCCTGATTATAATCCCAATTCTCTGGAGGTCGCAGAGGTATTCTCAGCAGCCCAGCCTGACTAAAGGGGAGAATGATGGCTTATAAAACCTTTCATGATTACAGTTTGGCTTGAGGCTCTACAGCAGTTAGGAGCAGTGTGTTGTAGTACAAATCCTAATTGAATTGTGCTGTTCTGCCTATGTACAGCAGCTCTGTGTTGTGGGCTCAGCTGAGGCAAGTCTAGTCTAAAAATCATTTTCCTGCAGTGCACTGTTGGGATCTGCCATTTTCCATCTAGTCAACTTGGGCAGTAAAAAAGCAAACAGCAGTTTGAAAACCATAGAGGGAACAGTGTCATCTTACTGACATGCATCATCCTAAACCTAATAAGACAGGTTCGTTGGCCTTACGTATAACCCATGTATGCAGCATTTTTGCAGCCTATATTGAGGGTTCCAGCAGGGCTGGAGCTATTGAAAATTTGTTTGTATGTGTGTGTGTGTGTGTGTGTGTGTCTGTGTCTGTGTGCTCCCGTTTGCGCCTGCCTGTTTCCACTGGCAAGTATTGAATGTCAAGAACCACTGTGAAAGTCATGTAGGAAACTTAAAGAAGTTTTTCACTTGTGAAAGATTTTTACTTTACTTTATAACGACATGAAATTTGATGCTTTCTTCACTATCTTATGTGTGCTAATGTTATTGATGGGAAAATGTTTTTGTGCTGTTGGAATTTACCAACACGAACAATTTTTTAATATGAATTAAATGTTTCCAGCATGATGGTAGCTCCTTTGTTTTATTTAAAAATAAACTAATGAATCCAGAAAATTGTACTTCTACTGCCTAGAACTGGTCTATTCGCAGCTGGTCATAGCTTTTAAAAAAGCATTTGTCTCCCACTCTGCACACAGGTTATGAGAAGTACAATTCTATGAGAGCTGATCCAGCACTGTGCTTTCTGGAACGGGTTGGCATGCCTGATGCAAAGGCCATAGCTGCTGAACAGAGAGGGACAGACATGTTAGCAGATGGCGGTGATGGGTAAGGAGGACATGAAAAAATTAATAAACTTTATCAGCATTGTATATGTTGGCATGGGTTCATATGTCATATTATACTTACATGTTGCCTGAGGATATGAAGTGATCGTATGATGTACAAACTACATAGATTTGTTTACACAGTTGAGCATGAAATACAAATGTGTAACTTGGTATACCATACTGATGGCTTTTGTAGCTTTTTTGCTTTTGTCCAGAAAATCAGCCCCCTCTCAAAACCAATATTTTTTTAAAAATTTTTTATAGGGGTGAATTTGACAGAGAGGATGAAGATCCAGAATATAAGCCAACCAGAACTCCCTTCAAGGATGAAATTGATGTAAGAACTCCCAATTTTCTGTAATTACAAATATGTACGATTATAACTGATTCTCCATATTTATTTTAATGTGTGTTTTTTAAGTTTGAGAGCTACCAGATAAGCACTCCTTACAAAGATTGTTTGCTGCTGTGTTTGAGAGATGACATATTTTTCTTCTCAAATTATGACATATGGTCAAAACTGAAAACTAAAATAACTTCTGTCTTCTCCCCAAGGAATTTGCAAACTCACCTCCAGAAGACAAAGAGGAGTCCATAGAATTACACCCAAGTAAGTCTATAGCAAAAAAAATTAAAAAGGCAAAAAGGGATGGTTTAGTGAAAGGTGGACTGTTTATACTACCACATGAGAGGATAGGAGATGTTTTGGGACAATACCACAGAAAGCTTTTTGCTGCCAAATCTCTTCATGCTTCACATTTTTCAAAACAATTACATACTGTCTTTGAATAATCCACATTATGGTTCTCTGGATTTCTAATTACATAGTAGAAACCATGATGATAAAGACCGGATGTTTCATGATGCAGCCGTGATGATTTTGCTGATATAATCTTGGAAGTTACGAATACATTGTTTCCTCAGTATGGAGGAAAATTGCCAAGTTTAAGTGAGAACAGTAAAGTGGGAAATGATAAGCATAGGTGTTTCCTCAGAGGCAGAACGATCTTCTTAGTAATGTATTTAAAGATGCATTGCATTAATTTAAATACTTACAGTGTTTGTAATGTTTGCATTCATAACATCGAATCATAGTGCTTGATGGTTATCTCTAAATGCTTCACAAGCATTTCTGAGTTCTTAGAGTTGGATGGTTTGATTCTATTTTCTATCTTTTACCCATAGTTATCCTGTTTCTAATTCATTATGCACCAGTATTAGAGGCACACGTTATTATCTGACAAAAAAGGAATCCAGTTATAGCCATAGAAACTTTGAAATGTTTAGTGTTGGTTTTACAGTGCAAATACTTCTCTGTTCTCCAGGCAAGCACAGTGAAAGCAATGCTGAGTTAGGGCAACTCTACTGGCCCAACACTTCAACCCTGACTACCCGTCTGCGTCGCCTCATTACTGCCTATCAGCGCAGCTATAAAAGGCAACAAATGAGGCAAGAGGCACTAATGAAGACTGACCGCAGGAGACGTCGGCCTCGAGAAGAAGTGAGGGCACTGGAGGCGGAAAGGGAAGCTATAATAACTGAGAAACGACAAAAGTGAGTTTCCTGGTGATAATCTTTCTTTAAATCTTATTTGAGCTTGTGTGTCACCCATACAGCTCTTTTGTTTTGAAAGAATGAACTAAAGGGGCTTTGGGGCTTCTAAACGTGTTTGGAATCTTATCTATCCAGTGGCCTCACTTCTCTTGCTTCTTCCTTGACTAGATGGACAAGAAGAGAAGAAGCTGATTTTTATCGTGTGGTGTCTACTTTTGGAGTTATTTTTGATCCCGTAAAACATCAGTTTGAGTGGAATCAATTCAGAGCATTTGCCAGGCTTGACAAAAAGTCCGATGAAAGCTTGGAAAAGTATTTTAATGGCTTTGTGAATATGTGTAGACGAGTGTGCCGAATGCCAGTCAAACCAGATGATGGTAAGTTTCAACTGACTCTGGAAATCAGCATGAATATTGTGAGACAGTGGGACTGTTGAAACTTCATGCCCAGGTGTAATGATTTTGCAATGGGTGTGCATTGAATCCATGTTAAACAGTACAACTTGGTGTCCTTGCAGAACCTCCTGATCTTTCCACGCTGATTGAGCCGATCACAGAGGAGCGCGCTTCTAGAACTTTATATCGCATCGAGCTGCTGCGCAAGATCCGGGAACAGGTTCTCCATCACCCGCAGCTGGGGGAGAGGCTAAAGCTTTGCC
Source organism: Peucedramus taeniatus (assembly GCA_013400575.1). Classification (NCBI taxonomy): domain Eukaryota; kingdom Metazoa; phylum Chordata; class Aves; order Passeriformes; family Fringillidae; genus Peucedramus; species Peucedramus taeniatus. The sequence goes on along the minus strand of WBNO01019860.1, from coordinate 141,818 downwards.
AGCCAAGTCTGGACCTGCCAGAGTGGTGGGAGTGTGGTAAACATGATAAGGACTTACTGATTGGTGCTGCTAAACATGGAGTCAGTAGGACAGATTATCACATTCTGAATGATCCTGAACTCTCTTTTCTTGAGGCTCACAAAAACTTTGCTCAAAACAGGGGGACAGGTAGTGCAAATACTGTCTCTTCTGTAAACCCTCTGGGCGCTGGCTGCAGTCAAACACCTCCAATTGTCCCATCCACACCAGTACAAGAAGAAAAGACTGCAGAACAAACAGAGTCTAAAGTTGAAGGGTCTGAAAATCCAGCAGCCAAAGAAAAGTCTGAAATCAAAGAGGAGACAGATACTACAGATAAGGACACTAAACCAGACTGTGATGCTGAGGCTGAGCCTAGCTCTGTTAAATGTGAATTGAAAGACATAGAAATGAGTACAGATGTAGATCCGAAATCTATTTCTGAGAAAGGTTCTGAAGAAGATGAAGAGGAGAAACTGGAAGATGATGATAAATCAGAAGAATCCTCCCAACCTGAAGGTAATACATTGGTCAGGTCATTTCTGTGTGCTTAGCACAAGCCCCACAGCTGTTGTAGCTCATGCCAGCTGGTAAGTGGCACAGACAATGCCATTATGGAGTATGGGATGGGCTGCATGTAGCAGTTCCTCTGCCCTTCCACGTATCAGGTGGCTAAATAAGCTTTCATAAGGACCATCCAGCATCAGCGGGGTATTCCCCCACAAGGGATGATTTCCAGGAAAGCTGACTGAGCCAATAAGCATGGACTCTGTGCCAAATGTGGAAGGCTGTGGCTCTGCTGTAGTAATTACTGAACAAAAGCCCGAGTTAGAAATGTTGTGTCAAGCCTGGTTGCCTTAGCCTATCTAGCTGGGTAGACACTGGATGTTAATGCCTTGTTGTGATTGTTATTCAGCAGGAGCAGTTTCTCAGGGTAAGAATTTTGATGAAGAAAGCAATGCCTCCATGAGTACCGCAAGGGATGAAACACGCGATGGATTCTACATGGAAGATGGGGATCCCTCTGTGGTTCAGCTGCTTCATGAGAGAACATTTGCCTTCTCATTCTGGCCTAAGGTTGGTTAGGGGCAGAAAGACACGTGTCTCTTAATTTAAGTTAAATATGGGAAATGTGCTTGAAAAGTAACAGTAAGCTTTGTGTGGTACTGCACTTCTGGCAGGCAAGAGACCTTTTTCTGTGAATGATTTGTGGGATGGCACGTTTTTCTTCAAGCGCATACAAACTAGCAGTGGAAGTGAAAGAAATTCCTCTTTTTTTTTGTAAAATAGTGTCTTTTTGTAAAACAATGGCAGACATGAACTCTTTATAGGGTCCATAACTTTTTGTCAGCAGAGTCCCACCTCTTGTTCCACCTCTTGCACTTTTGAATTAGGAATTTTTCCTGCAGAGCAATCTGCAGAATTGAGAGCAGAGACTTTGAAAGATCACCTTTTTATTTTGGGTGAGGAGATTGTAGGGAAGAGTTTTGGTGACCTACATGATCTAAGCCATTATGTAATGTTGACAGATGTAATTGTATTAAGGTATCCTGCAAACATAAGCAGCAGTTTTAGATAGAATAAAGCTGTATCTTATTTTGGTAACAATGCAGAAAATTATCTAATATAAAATGTTTTTAAAAATACAAAACTGTAACCTTGTAATGAATCCATACTTATTTAGTACTCTCCTTTGCAGTAAGGGGAGAGAAAAAAATAAGGTAGTAATAGTCTTAAGCTTACTAATCACCATAACAGAGCCATCTGGTTGGGGCAGGGAGGGGGAAGGGGGTAGCAGGGCAAGAAGACCTTGCTCTTAATAGGCTTATTTCTGGGGAAAGCAAGCAGTCTGTTGCAGCTGCTGAGATTTGCTAGTGGCTTTTGCACTGTTTTGCTTTTCAGGAAGCGAACCAGCAGTATTTCTTAGAGTTCCAAAGTTTCTACTACTTTAGGCAGGCTAGTTTAGAATGTGCTTGAATACTGAAATGGAAAAAAATCAAAAAATGCTCATCTTCTCCGCTTTCGGCAAATATTTTGGAAACTTGGGCTAAAATCTTATTCCAGTCATAGTGTGAAAGTAGAACAGAAAATCCTTCATCTGTATAGGTTCAGCATAAGTAGACTAATAAACATAATTAGAGATTTTTAGTGTACACGCTTCAGTGAAATTTGAAGTGATAATGGGCGTGGAATGAAAATTGACATTCATTAGATGTCCCTAGGTTGGTGCCCATTTCATAATGTTGAACTTTATTAATAGTGACGCTAATGAGGATCCACTTCCTAGGACAGAATTGCAGATCCAGCCTCTTGGATCTTGAGAACTGCAGCTTTAAAATACTGATTGCAGATGTGTTTATTTTCCCTTCCTAACTGTTGATTTTGCTAACTACTGAAGTTTTGTAAAACAACAGTGAGTTTCTATTAAATTTTTCAATTAGTGCATTGTCATACAGAAAACTTGGTCTGTCTTTTCTCCTTCCCCTCACAATATAAATGCATCTTTTAAAACCTATTAAAGTTTTATTCTGCAAAATCGTGTTAGCTTCTTACTAGGGCATCAGTTTATTCCTAACATGCAAGAATAGTTGTTTCTGAATGTCTTCCTTAAGCTATGGAAACTGGACTGTGTCATAAGAGTCATTTGAGTTTAAAAGCTGACATTTACACTGAGGGTTCATTACATACTTTTCCTTTATGCAGGACCGAGTAATGATCAACCGATTAGACAACATCTGTGAAGCAGTGCTGAAAGGGAAGTGGCCAGTAAATAGGCGCCAGATGTTTGATTTCCAGGGGCTCATACCTGGGTACACTCCAACAGCTGTGGACAGCCCTCTACAGAAAAGGAGCTTTGCAGAGCTCTCCATGGTTGGTCAAGCCAGTGTCAGTGGCAGTGAAGATCTCACTGCTTCTCCTCAGTTATCAAAGGCAAGGCTACAGCATTCTCTTTTTTAGATAAAACATTTTATCTTGCATGAGCTTCTCTTGCGTAATAGAAAATAAACCAGCATGAATAAAATAGGAAAAACTTCAAAGTGTTTCTTTGAATAAAATGAGCGCTTTGTTTTCAGAGTTATATGTTTCGAGTTTTATTTTTAAACCCAGCATAACAAACAGAGCTTTGCTAATGTTTGGAAATGCTCGTTTTTTATTAGGAAGATGCACTCAATTTATCAGTTCCACGTCAGAGGAGGAGGAGACGAAGAAAGATTGAAATTGAGGCTGAGAGAGCTGCCAAGAGGAGAAATCTTATGGAAATGGTTGCCCAGTTACGTGAGTCTCAGGTGGTCTCAGAAAACGGACAAGAAAAGGTTGTAGATTTATCAAAGGCCTCACGAGAGGCAACAAGTTCTACCTCAAATTTTTCATCTGTTACTTCAAAGTTTATCTTGCCTAATGTCTCCACACCCGTGTCTGATGCCTTTAAAACTCAAATGGAGCTGCTGCAAGCAGGTCTTTCACGCACACCCACAAGGCATCTACTAAATGGCTCTTTAATAGATGGAGAACCACCCATGAAGAGGAGGAGAGGAAGAAGGAAAAATGTAGAAGGGCTTGATCTGTTATTTATGAGCAACAAACGGACATCATTGACTGTAGTAAGACCACAACCTTTTTCCTTTTGTCTTATATTTGTTCCTCTGTCTGTGGTACTTCCTGAATGCGTTTTAAGTCTTCTTATACTCTGCCTAATAGGAACACACGGTTTTTGCCCAACCAGGTTTTTCTTTGGTTAGAGCTGTTAATTCTTTTTGAACCAGACAGACAAAATGTGCACATCAAGATTTTACTCTGAGTTTTAGGTAGCTTGTACTTTCAAAATTACTTACCTTTTTTTTAACAAAATATGTTTCTAACAATACACGTTTTGAGGCTTAAGTATGTCTTTCTTGATGTGTTGAAAAGGGAAGGTCTTGAAGAATCTTGGAGGATATGTACTGGAAATGCAAAAAAACCTGCTTTGCCTTTGTTAGCACTATGTTTTTTATTGTTCAAGGATGTAAAATTTTCAAAATTCCCTGGTGCAATGATACTACTTTATGTAGTATGAGTATTTAACCCCATTAACTCTTGTGTATGCAAAATCTTGAACATTTCACTTCAGTCAATCCCTAAAATTATTTCTCCAGATGTTCCTGTGAAGGCACGACTAATACAGGTGTAATTGTTTTCAGGAGGATGCAGAAGTGACCAAAGCTTTTGAAGAAGATATGGAAGCCCTACCAGCAAGGAACATTCCATCTCCTGGTCAATTAGACCCAGACACTCGCATCCCTGTAATCAATCTAGAGGATGGGACCAGGCTGGTGGGAGAGGATGCCCCGAAAAACAAGGATCTAGTTGAATGGCTTAAGTTGCATCCTACTTACACTGTAGATATGCCAAGTTATGTACCAGTAAGTAGTGATTCTAAAAGTGTTGTTCTATTGTATTAATACAAATGTTAGTTTTACGGACATCAGACTGAATTCCCTCACACTGGGCATAGTCATTTGATTTCGTAGCTTGCTTTTCAACAGAAGTTTCTTCTTTGTCCACCATTCCTATTTTATCCACACCCAAGTGACACTGGGGTGTTTGATTTACTTTTCCTTTCTTAACATTTTTGTGTAACAGCATGTTAGAACCATTTTGTCAAGTTCTGCAGAATTTCTTCATCTGATACAAAAAAAATTTCATGTAATCTGAGAGTAAAGTAATGGATCCCTTAAAACTGTTGTGAGAAGGTATACTGTTATTGGTGATTTTTGTCAAGAAATGAAATAAAAAGCAATAAATTTCTCTTCTTTTTAGAAGAGTGCAGATGTGCTGTTTTCCCCATTTCAGAAGCCGAAACAAAAACGACACAGATGTCGAAACCCTAATAAACTGGATATAAACACCTTGACAGGAGAAGAAAGGGTACCTGTTGTAAATAAAAGAAATGGAAAGAAGGTAAAAATTAAGTTACTTCAGTCAAAGTCTTTAATAACATCTTTGCATGTGGAAAACAGGTTTTCTACTCCTAGCCTTCTCTTTAAAAATTTAATAATTTGGCACCAGCAGTTTTTCTTACTGGACTGTGCTACCTGTTTCCTTTAATTCCTTCTTTGCTCTTCTGATATATTCATATTAATCACCTGAGTGAATAACTCTCACTTTTTGAATCTATATAGCACATTTTGTCCTTAGATACAAAATTTATTACCAGACCTGCCTAAGCTACAGCACTTTACTGTTTTTTTAAAACATGATTTTGTCAGTTGAGGTATCACTAGCTGGTTTCCATGTATTTTTTCACAGTAAACTAAAAGTCTTTGCTGCTGTCCTTCAGTGATGAAATAAAAAGAAAGATAGAAAATGTTCATATAAGTAGTTGATAGGTTTTGTTGGTGGGTTTTTGTTAAAGTCATAACCTTGTCTTTTGCATTAGATGGGTGGAGCTATGGCCCCTCCAATGAAGGACTTGCCAAGATGGCTGGAAGAAAATCCTGAGTTTGCTGTTGCTCCAGATTGGACTGACATTGTTAAACAGTCTGTAAGTGAAACTCTTTTTCCATGTGTCACTGCAGGTATTGGCACAGAAAAGTTGAAGGTTGTGTAAATTGATTATTAAGTCTTTATCTCATAGCTGGTTTTGAGAAAATCGTGGTGTCTGTGTAGAAGCTACCCAGCTCAGAGGGGAGTGGTGATAGAAGGCTGCTGCAGAATGGGATTGAAATACACTCAAAAAATCAGCTACAGTTAAGGCAGCCTTCAGCATTCGTTTTGCATTATTTTTTCTTATAAGTAACAATCCTTAAAAAGCACAGGTATTTGTACATTAGGAGCTACTAAGAAAATATTTGTCATATTCATAACAGAAATACACTTAATTGTCTCAGTAACAGGCAGCATCAAAAAAATAGGTTTTCTGCCTTTTATTTTACGACACTTGTTTGAAAATACAGGGTAAAATTCTGCAAGTATTCAATAAAATATTACTATTTTGAAATTCAGTATGAATTATGAAGATATAAACTTGTAACTGCAACATACCAGGGTGAGTTTTTTTAATGAAGTTACAGAGTTTTCAGCATGTATTATTTTACTGTTGTGTTTAAATATAAAAATCTGTGATCTTGATTTCTTCAGCTTTCTTTACTTGTTCTACTGCCATTCACTATAGTACTAAGCTAGTCACCATTTGCCAGGGTGAAAAAACAAACCACTTTTGGAGTATGCTGAAATCCCTTCTGTTTCTTCTATCATCATCAGTTAACTGCTGAAAGCTAAAAAAGCCAACTGAGGATAAAGCTTGTTTTTTCACCTTCCCTTTTAGGGTTTTGTTCCAGAGTCCATGTTTGACCGTCTTCTCACTGGACCTGTTGTGAGGGAGGAAGGAGCAAGCAGAAGAGGAAGAAGGCCAAAAAGTGAAATTGCCAAAGCAGCTGCAGCAGCTGCTGCTGTAGCATCAACTTCGGGAATCAACCCACTACTAATGAACAGTCTGTTTGCTGGAATGGACCTCACAAGCCTCCAGAACCTACAGAACCTGCAGTCTCTCCAGCTCGCAGGCCTCATGGGCTTTCCACCAGGGCTAGCAACAGCTGCTGCTGCTGGGGGGGACGCTAAAAATCCGGCTGCCATGTTGCCTCTGATGTTGCCAGGGATGGCAGGACTGCCCAATATGTTTGGACTAAGCGGATTGTTGAATAACCCGATCACGGCTACTACTGGAAATGCCACTACTGCTTCCGGTCAAGGAGAGACTGAGGATGGCGCTTCAAAAGCTGAAGAGAAGAAAAATGAGAATGAAGAGGAGAACAAAGACTCTGAGAAAAGCACAGACACTGTTTCTGCTACTGACTCTGCGAATGGATCTGTCAGTGCTGCTACTGCGGCGACTACCGCCACTGCCACCACTACCACCACCACCAACACTGGATTGCCCACAAACCCTTTGGCCTTCAATCCTTTCCTGCTGTCTACCATGGCTCCTGGCCTCTTCTATCCATCTATGTTTCTACCTCCAGGACTGGGAGGATTGACTCTGCCCGGTTTCCCAGCACTAGCAGGACTTCAGAATGCAGTGGGCTCCAATGAAGAGAAGGCTACTGACAAAACTGAAGGAGCTGCCTTTAAAGATGAAGAAAATCTCGAAGGCAGTGATGCAGAGGAGAGCCTTGATAAAACTGCAGATTCCTCCGTTTTAGAAGATGAAATAGCACAGGGTGAAGAATTAGACTCACTTGATGGGGGGGAAGAAATAGAAAACAATGAAAACGATGAATAACCAGTACCAGTTACAGTTAAAGTGTTTTAAACTTTTGACAAGTGGTAGTCCTACTGTTTACACTCACAGTTAATGTCCATACTTAGTTTTTATAAGCTGTTCTGTAACATAGTGTAGCAAAAAAAAAAAAGTTCAAGTCATGTTATACAGATGTGTCAAAAGGTATCTTGGTCATTAAGTATTGTGCAGTGCATTATTTATTATCCCTAGGAGAGATGAAATTTGAGAGGTGATCATGTCTTTTTAAGGAAATTGACATAATGCTCTGCTTTTTTTTTCTTTTGGTACCATTGGTATTATGAATTAAGCAGCAATTTGTAATCAAGTGGCACTAATAGAAGGAAGTGCTGCTTAAAGGAAGGATGAAGTTATATATTTAATTTTTTTTTCTTTTTTCTTTTTTTTTCCTTTTTTTTTTTTTTTTTTGCTGTGAAGGTCAAGATGAAATTTACCATACATATCGTACTCGCGCTTCATTTTGACTGTATGGGAGTTCACCCGCTCACATGCGCGCACACACCCACACACACACTCTCTCTCTGACAATCTTCATGATAGTGTGAATGTCTCTGTCTTGAGACGCAGCAATAATAAGGCAGCTGTTGAATGTGAAGAGTACCTTTTGGAAATTAACCCGCGGAGAAGGTTCTTACAGGAAAAAGCTACAGTTTAATCGTCTCGTGATCTTGTAATGCACTGGTATAAACAAAAAGAAAAAAATCAGGTACCTTTTTTAAATTAAAGGACTTTGTTACTTTAGCCACAAAGCTAAACAGCATTACCTCAACTCTAAACTAGCCTTGAAGTTTACAGACATGACTTTGTAAATGTATTGTTTTTCTTTGTTGTGATGTCTTTTTATTTTTTTTTTCTTTGGAAACTGCTATCATGTAAGATAAGATGTAAATTGCTGCCAACTGTAGTAATGATGCTTTTAATAAAAGTGACCCATGATATGCAGAGATGTAATTATAGAATGTAGTGTTTAGGGACATCCAAACTGGTGTTCACTTTCTGTATTTGTATTTGTGGCTTTTTTATAGCATTTTCCTGCTATATTCTTTATAGATTAGTGGCTGTAAATGCTGAACTGATCGTCTTCAGGGGACTAGGCAGGAAGAGAAACCTTGAATTGCCTTCATATTTTCCACTCTAAGTAACTCTACAGAAATGCACGCTAAAATCCCTACTTTACTCCTTCAAAGGGGCATGAGAGACTGAGAATACTTTAAATGTGTTCAGCATGTGATAATGTGGTACACTAAAGAACAAAAGGGCAAAAGAAAAATGAGGCTTTAATAGGCACAATATCTAGGTCATTTATCCTTGGTTAATGGGTAGAAAAACACAATGCTGTAGTGACAGCAAGGGATACAAAGGCTCTGTGGTATCCTGTAGACCAGAGCTTGTGATGCCAGAAACCACTGTGTCAAACAACCTACATGAAACTAAAACTGACCCACTTTTTATAAAAACCAGTGTCTCTTCTGGAGAGCTACCGATTTGTACCCTTTTGTGACCTTTTGATATTCGAGATAATGTACCATTTGAGAACTTCTGTTTTCATGGTGTTGTCACCTTGACACACACATACACAACAAGCTCCAGAGTGAGGATAAAAGGTTAGATTTTCAGTGGAGTACATGAAAAATTAGCTAATTCAGTAGCCAGCTGTGGGTGGACCCCTGTCTTTAGGACTAATATTATCTGTGCTTTTGGAATGCTGGAGAGCTGCAAACCTCACTCTCATGTACACTGTGAATTTGCACGAGAGCTCAAACGGGCAAGTATTGCAAGGCCGAAATTTGGTCCCGAGGGGGATATATAAAAAGGGGTGAACTTGGCTTGAAAAGAATATTTCATGGACGATGAAAGTAGATGAGAAATGAAGGCTTAGGAAGTGATTTTTGTGTGAATGAATCACAGGCACACACTGTTGAAATGAATAGATGTCAGGATGTCTTGTACTGCCACTTAAATAGATCACAGGGAGTTAATGAAGGTCAGGAAGGATTCCCCCCTCATGGACATCACTGAATGGTTGATGAGGTGTGTTATTCCTGCCTCTTTCTAAAACATCACATGTGGACCACGGCAAAAAGTGAGAGGCTGAAAGCAAAGGCACATTAACTTGGGCAAGGTGTGTTACATACTCTGTTGAATTCATTTGAGCTGGTTTTTAAGTTGTTATTAAATACTTTGTATTTTTTTTTTCTGTCTATAAAATTTCCACTGTAAGAGTTTGTAGGTGCTTCCCGTTGTGTGTATTCCGCACATGGTACCAAATAGCAGGGGTTTTTTTCATTTCAATTTTATAATTTCCAGAAGAGATTTACAGAGACTAATGATATCCCTTGGGAGAACCCTTTTTAATTGGCAAGACTAGAAATGATATTGTTAAATGCCGTACTTAGTCCCTTTTTCCTCCGTCAAAATGGGGAAGTTCTGGTAACTTCTATTTTTGCCTATAGGTTTTTGGCATGGAAACATCCGACTCATGATGTAGGGTGTCAAGTGACAAATGAGTGAATCTTACCCCTAGTACAAGCATCTTCCATGATGGCATTGCTCATCTGCCTTTCCTACTGAAAAAAAAAAAGCAAAACTGGAGAACTGTTGCAACAGAACAAATGCCATGGGATTGGAAGAGCCTTCATGCTCTGTGCTTCCCAAACAGCCTTGCTTCCTAGAAGCCAAACAGACCCTTCACTTGTTGGAAAGGTGGTGACATTTGATTTTTGGAAGGGATATGGTCCCCTGATATGAAAAATGAAGTGGGGGGATTGCCATCTAATGTCCGAGAAATGTATTACATGAAAATATGAAGGTTTTTCTTTGATTTGACAGAGTTTTTACATGTTAATTATTGCAAAGATTCTTACGGAGTTTTAAAAGTGTGTCTAAATGAATAAAAGCTTACGTGAGTAAGATGCATAGATCAGAAACTATTCTGCACTTGATTCACATTTGGAGCACCCTTTCTGTCTCTCATGATGAGGAGCCTTTCGTTTGCCACCAACTGTTTTTTGCTGGACCTCCTAATAGCCGTGGAAATGTTAATGGGGTTATCAAGGAATATAAATTACTTTCTGTGTTGCTTTAAAAAAGAAAGTACCTGTGTCAAAGTACAGCAGTGGTCTGCATGCTAACACAGCCTGTTCTGTGTGCATGGTTTGCAATCCTGCCAAGGGAAAGAACCGAACAGCAACAAATCTGTTCAGGCTACTACAGACGTGATTTTTAATAAGGGAACTATAAAGGAGAACCCGTTCAAGTGTGAGTCTTGAAAACTGTTGCTGATGAAATAGTGGACAAATTCCTTAACTAGTCCCAGGTTTTTCAGTCAGTTTCAGTCTCTTGTTTTGTATGATGTCAAATATCAAAGTGTATTGCTTATTGGAATTGCACACTTCTATTGAGGACCTTTGCCGTTGAGCACTTCCTCATTTGAGAAGGGCTTAAGATTGAGGGGAGGGAGAACTATTCAATTGTATTTTCAGTATTAAGCTTCCCATTGACTTTTGTGAACATAACTGCTTGGGACATTTAAGATTTCTGTTGCTTCTGCACCACACGTTTCCACTGCCTCTGAATCCTTAACATCGGGGCTGGGGTCAGGAAGTGTCAGGAGATGTGAGGGCTCTCAGACCTGCTGCCTCCATGCTGTTTTCTGGGCACCTGAAAGGTGCCAGCTGCCAGCCCATGAACGTTGCTGACTCCTCAGTGAGAAAGACTGCTGGCTACAGCTTTTGCTTCTGTGCTGTGCAAATAACCTGTTGTACCCATTTGGTTTCAAGTGATGCCTTGGAGAGACCTGGAGATGGCTTCTTACATAGATAGGTGATATTTTAGGTGTCTAGTCTAATCAGTAGCTTGAGTCAGCTGTAATGAGGGGAATGTGTGAAGGAAATTCAATTATATGATTGACAGTTGCTATGATCAAACTTTGGTGGGACTTAGGAAGACCTCTCTTGGAATGCAGGGTGAATTTCCCAGCTCAGTCTGCATGCAGTTTTATATAATAGATTTGATGCAAAACAGCAAACTCTTAATAGTATAAGGAACTATAGTGCAAAACATGTATTTTCTAGAAGGAGATAAATCCCTGTCACTGGATGATTTTGTTTTTCCGGGTCCTTTGGATTGCTGTCAGCACTGGTAAAACCATCAAAACTTAATAATTTGAGCTATTTCTGTTGCAGTAGCTTAGTGCAGGTAGTTTCCAATCTGTTACTTGTCCTCCCTCAGTCGTTGCTTAAGAAATTTAGATATGAGTGATAGCTGGAAGTCAGAGACTTCATTAAATCCTGGCAATTGTAGTTACATTAGAAACAAAATCCCCATCCTTCCATTTAGAAAGTTTGCTTGGACCGTGCTGATGCAAATACGGTTAACTGGGGTCTCGCCACAGGAAGTCTTTTCTTCTTTTGGTTCCAGCTTTTTATACATGGTCCTTATTAACCTAAGGGGCAATATGGAGATGTTAACCATGGATTCATCAATCTTCTGGGCTGTTGCACCCATGAACTGGATGGCAGGCAAACTGTAAGCCCTGAAGTGCCCAACGATGGTGCACAGCTCCTTGGGCAAAGAGTGGTCAACTCTGATACCACAGCTTTTACACTTCTCCTCTTCTGGGATGATGCATTGGCCTTCCAGTTCTCAGGAAGTGCCCGGAACCTGTGGGCTTTGCAGGCAAAGGAGTTGGGAGCAGCAGTGCCATGGTCTCCTCCTCCCACAGGATTTCTGCTATTGTTGGGCCTGGGGAAGGATTTGCATATCTGTGAGTGCAGAGCTGATGTTCCCTCCCTCCGCTCAGAGGCCCTGCAAGGAAACTCCGTGATCCNCGCCCCCCGCCCCTTCTAAGGGCTAGTAGAAATAAGAGACGGCCATTGTGTTTCACTGCAGCAGCATTGTTCTGCACCAGACAAAGATAGCATATTTTTCTGAACCATAGTTTCTGCTCTTTCAGCCATGGCTGGCTACTGATGAGCAGCTGTGCAGACTCTGAATAGCCTAAGGCATTTCCTAAAACCATTAAAAATATGAATTTTCCCCAAACATGTGCCAAACCCCTCCCAAAAATGTGTGGCAGGAGGAGGAGAGCAAAGTCTTTGCTCTTTGTCCAGAATATATTTTCCTAAAATGAAACTTTCAAGGCATGCCTGCTTTCAGAGAAAGCATAGATGTTCTCTCAAACATATCAGTTGATTCTGGGAGGACTTACTTGAATCCTATTTAGAAGCATATTTTATAAGGAAAAAAAAAGATTTTTTAATATTAAGGATTTTTTGTGAAGGAAAGAGGTGAAATAGAAGGGTTTAAACTAAGCTGTATAATTTTGCTTTATGAGCCAGACAGGTGCTGGTAATAAATAGCTGAAGAAAATGTTAAAAATCAGTCCTGTTCCTCATCTGCCATGCATGTGACATTTCTGAAATATCATTTTGGGCTGTCACTGTAAGGACATGCTTTTTCTTCCCCGTCGTCTTCAAGTTCTTCTCAACCAGACTGGCCATCTTCTGCTGTCTCAGTCTGCAGCAGGCTTGCCATCTGCTATATGGCTAATCAATTCACAAAGGTGCTGCTGGGCAGTGCAGACTCCCTGTCCTCTGCCAATATTTTCTGGAAGTTGTCAAACATAGCTGAATTTGTTCTCAGCTGTCACAATCATCGCATTGATTCCAGCTTGTAGCACTCTAGTGACCAGTGGGGTATGCGCTTTGTTTTGCAAGCAGCGCTTGCTCTTTTGTGCCTGTTTGATTAGGCTGGAGCTATCGCTGGAGTCTGAGGGAGCGTCTCTCAGGCTGCAGGTAAAAAGTGCCCTCTGACTGTTTTACCTTGCCCGCTCCCAAGTTTGAAAGGTGAGCCCGTGGGCGAATCAGCAGACCAGGACTCCAGATTCAATTTCTAATTCTGTCTGCTTCCCTGAGGCAGTTGCTTTAATTGCGGTTTCCAATCTTCCGAATGGAGAATGACACTTGCCTTCTTCACAGAGATGTTGTGAGGCTAATGTTAGCAACAATCATGCAGCACTCAAACCACCCTGATTAGGACTGCCTGGTAGAACTCCAGCTCATCCTTGAACATGACAATCTTCATTACATCTTGGGCTGTCCTAGCACGGCCCCCCTCAATCAATGGCTGCCACGGTACGATGGCAAACCTGCTACCCTGCTGTGAGGTACCAAATCTGCCTCCTTCTCTCCTCTGTCTCCCACTTCCATGGGAAACTGTGTGCCAAGCTGTGGGTCCAGCTTCTCATTGTCCTGTTGAGTTCCCACTGTCAAGGCAGGGCCATGGCTATTGCTTTCGCTGCACAACTTGCTACCACTTGACCTTGGGGCCGCTTTTTGTTCTGACTGCATAGTACATCACAGAAATGGGAACATAAATCAGTACACTGACTTCTTCAGGATGGTGGTAATTCATGTTTCTTTAATATTCCTTTGGTCATCCCTGGATACGATGGTGCAGACGCTTCATCTGACTAATACAGTTAGTGAAGTTGCAAGTTCAGGCACTGGTTTTAAGAGGCAAAATTTGCATCATTACCGCTCTGTGTTCTCCTAAAAGGCTTCTGCTGCACACATTCCTCTGCTGGTAGGGTAGATCTGAAATTAAGATGGTAGATTGCTAAACCTTTAGTATACTCTAACAGCTTCTGTTTCTCCCTGGTCATGCAGGTGTGCTGAAAAGTCCTCCCTTAGTGCTTTCTTGGCTTTGCTTACAGCTGCCTCAGTAAGGGAGCTTGTGGATACATCAGGGACAGGCAGAGAGAAGATAATACTCCTGGATTTTCCATCCTTGTCCACTTTCTATCAGATAGCAAGAAGTGGTTAGATGATGCTTCCAGTGTCCACTGGTCTTCTCCAGAAACTGGTAGTTTTAAAAAAGCCTGAAGTCTAGCTTTCCAAGTACCAGTTTCTGCCAAGGAGCACCTGCCATTGGCTCTATACAATTGCACTGAAAAGGAGCATTCAGGAAAAGAAAAAGGTATCTGCTGGCTTTAACACTCAGTCTTTGAATTGAGCAAGCTTTTCATTGCCCTATTAGTTTCCCTTGCCATGTGAAGAACTGCCATAATTTCTTGCCTGCTCTATACTTATATTTAATCCAAAGGAAAACAGCAATTTTCTAGAAACCATGAGAGGCAAGCTCCAAAATATCTTTCAGCCTGTTTTCAGTACGTGCTGCTAAATACCTCATTTTGTCAGCTCTTCTTGGCACCCTTTCTATGTAACAGTCTCTAATGATTTTGGATCAGCCTCTCTGCTGCTGATGGCTAGTAGGGATCACACCATTCAGTAACAGCATTCCAATGTGTACAGCATTTCACCAGAACCATTTCAGAGGTGGCTGCTTTTAACCTGGATTTGGACTGGGATTTGCAAAACTCCTTCTATCAGTGATTTTGCATACGAGTTAAAGGATGAGTGGGCTTCCTTGCACACCACTTAACGAAGTATTCCTAAAGCAGTTGTGAGTTCACGTGCCAAGAGAATCTTAACAGAATTTGAACAAATTATGCTTTTATGATGTGTACTTTGCTTATTCCTCATGGAGAGGTGGCTTTTTAGATCTCTTCTTAGGCCTCATGCCTCTGGTGACCCAAGCAACATTTGCGTGCAGCGGTAGCGGGTTTTCTTGTTGAGCCTTTACTGTTTGCACTACAGAAATAATCTGCAAGCAATTGTGGAGCTGGTTTTTATGCTTGTCTTCACTCTTTCTGAGAGGTAAGGGAGAATATGTTGTGAGCAGGCAAAAGCAAATTAAATCTGCACAGATCTCTTTGATGACCAATGTGCAACAAGGTTGCACGCAAATGTCTTTGTGTCTGCTGCTTGCAGCAAACAAAAATTGTCACAGGCAAAATCAGAACCAGGAGCTCAAGGAGGAATGTAGAGATCTCTGTGGGAATACTGTGGTTTCTCTGCCAGGTTTAAGGTGGCAGAGACAAGGCACCCCTTGTCTCTGGGGTGCAAGGTGAAGACTGAAGGGGTCTGTGGCTGATCTAGTACAAGAGTCCTTGGTGGAGCTCTGCAGGTTTGGTAAACTTTGTTAATGGAGACTACAACAAGGGCAGGGAGAGCCTCCCTCAACTGACACTTGAGCAAAATGCATGGGAAGAGCTGGCACAAAGCGGCTCTCGCACCATCCCATCCTAGGCAGGGTTTCTGGCTGAGCAGCTGCAGGAGGGAGGGGAGCCATAGGTGATAAAATCCTCTCATAACCTCGTGGAAAAGAATGGTTTCTTCTGCAAGATGATAAATTGATGGTATGAATCAATAGCAAAATGCAGGGCCTCTCTCATGATTCCTGTCACCTGCCAACAACCACTCAAGTTTAGACACAAACAGTTAGAGCCTCTCTGCAAAATGTGTGTAGGATGGGAGCACGTGGCACAGGCTTCTTTCTCAGTGCTCACTAGATGGGTGCTGGGTAGCTTTAAATCACTGAGCACATTTTTAGCTGACACAGGCTGTGTTTGTGCACATGGCTGTCGGGAGGATGGAAAAGGTGAGGATGCCATCCAGAAAACCAAAATGTTGCCAGATGACCTGCTACCTCTGGACTACTTCCCTGAGTTCCTGGCCATCAGACTTCGTGGCTTTTAAAAGTTTATTTTCAGGTTCTGGCCTTATATCCTGTTTTATGTTATGTTTATTCCCTTTAGTTCTATTACTGACCTACAATTGTACGATTCATGTACTTGCTGGCACCAAACCTCAGGTGAATCTACTGCTACCATCCCCACAGCTAAAATGCCAACGGCAGCTGCTGAAATCCCAGTAGTGATGGATGTAACACCAAGTATTGCAGGGAAAAAAAATCTGTAATCCTCTCAATATTTTTGCAGGTGTGAGTCCTTACCCTCATAGAAATAAAGGCATAAAACTAAAAATGAAAATGTCATCCTGAAGTACAGGCAAACTGACCACTCTGAATTTGTTTAGGAATTACGTTTAAATTTTAGAAATCAGCCAAGCTCCACACAAGTAATTCAAGAAGATATAAATGGCTACATTATAATGAGCAGACACCTATTTTAAGTATGATCTATGTTTTAAAGAAAATTCATTACAATAAGTCTTACAATACCAAGCTCTTCAATGAATTTTTCATGTCTGCATAGCAAGATATATATAAAATGATCGTAATCATACACCTTTGGGGCAATGCTGAGCACCAGCTGTTTCACTGATGATTTATAGGTTGCCATGTTCAAGGTTAATAATCAGGAGAAACAGGTTATAGTATGCAATGTATTTATGTCAGGTTAGAAGTTCAGTAGTGGGGATATGATGTTAGGATGATATGTGCAGTTTTAATTAGCTATATGCCACTTTTCTGGAAAATCAAATGCAGCCACTTTCCAAAGGTAAAAAACATGTGAAAAGTTACCAAGGCTAATTTTTATTTTCAATTCAGCGTGGCAGTCACAAAACACCACCCTGTGCAGCAGTTCCAGCCACTGGCAGGGGCATTGCTGGTGGCCATGGTTGTTTCCCTCCTGGATCCAGCTACATCCACATGTCCTCCTGCAAGAGAACCCTTGTAACTATGATTGTCAGGATCTGCTCTTCTATGCAAGATAGCTTTTGTTGTTTAAAGGCTTGAGGTCACCATTTGATGCCAAGGGCCTTTTTAAAGTTGCTGAATTATGTTAGCCCCCGGTTTACCAAGGGAACTGGAACTTTCTGACACAAGCCAAAGGTAGGAGCCCCTCTGCTGAGGCCGGGGGAGCTGTAGCTGCTTGCAGACACCAGAGTCCCTGAGCAGGGCCTCGGAGCATTGTCACTGCACTGCACTGCTTTGCAAAAACCTTTGTTTCTTCCATTCAGCTTTCCTGAGCTCCTTGAAGCTGACTGCTCATCCCTGGGAAGTGAGCAGCTTTCTCCACACACTGCTGTGATTATATTCACAACAGGGAACTCCAAATAAGATGGGGAATGGGACTAATTCATTTCAGAGAGATGTCTTTAAATCTTACCAGATGCACTAATAGCAGACTTTGGATGAAAAGGGTTGATCCATCCCATCTTTGCATTTTCAGCTGTGTGAACACACCTGACTGGGCGTGGCAGGAGGTGTGCTGGTGCCAGGGTCAGGTCAAGCTTCATGCCCACAAGTGGCCGTGTCCACCTCTTCGTCCAGGACTGATCTGTGGCTTAGTGGGATTTGACTCTTAGACCACTGTGGGCCTTCACTAAGGATTTCCTTGGTGCTGAACGTTACAAGCAGCATCACCCCTCACCCACAGACCCAAACTGCATGCTTTGGCTGATGGAAGTCACACATCCAGGGTCTGTCTCTGCTCCCTGCTGTGCATTAATGTATGCAAAACAACCTGTTGAACTTATAATAACAAATGCAGCCCAGCCTCTAAACAAATGGCAAGAGGCACCCCAGCATAATAAAATCACCAGAGAGAGGGCAAGGAATAGGACACAGATGAGATTTCATTCCCATAAATTGCTTCTCTATTACACTTGGAGTATATTCACAATAGGGAACTCCAAATAAGATGAGAAAGGGGGCTAATTCATTTCACAAGGATGGCTTTAAATCTCAGCCCATATCCATACTGGAAAATTAATTATGGCTATGATGAATGAAAGGAGAAGTTATATCAGTAATGAACATCACCATATCATGCTTTCTTAGCCCAATAAAATTTTCTTTAACTAAGCAATGGCATTCATAAATGTCAGCAAAGCAAAACATGAAGATAATAGGATATGTTGACCTGAGTGTAGGCAGTGGTGCCTATGGACACAGGAAAAGCTGTTTGAGCCCTTCGTGTTTGTGTGTGACTTTAAAAGGGCCAGGCTCTCTTAGGCATTTCACAGAGCAACTGACCAGGAAGTAGAGAAAAAAACAATAAAAATGGGTGCTTTAAACATTTTATTGAGAGTTGCAGAAGATGGCAGAGAGAGTTGGAAACCCAGGGTGAAAATTTGGCCATATTGAAGGTAGTAGTAAAACTAATCCTGATTATGGATTCTGGTCTTACAGCACCCAAGTCCTAAACAAAATAACCATCCTATTGAGCAATTAGACTCCATACCTGGAGTTATGATTGAAGGGCTTGTGCTCAATCATTTTGTTTCACTACTTGTCAAAGTGTATTGGCCTCTCATGGGCTTGACAGGGGCCTTTGGAGGTTTAACCAACCCAGTGTCCTGAAAGAGGGCCAACCACCCTTTATGCTCTTCTGTTCATATTCACTTAACCTGTTCTTAAAGACCTTGAGAGACAGAGATCCCACGAACCATTCTGTGCTTCCCTTGCATTTTACCTTACTCTCCTTGCTGCAGTTTTTGCTGCTTGTGTTGCTCTTGTTGTCTGTGAACACAGACAACCAAACAATCCCTTCTCCTTGGCAACAGCATTTTCTAGTTTGGAAATCAGCTGTGTTTCCCCTCAGTCTTTTGTCTTCAGAATGATCCATGATTGGCCCTGTCTCTCTCTACAGGTTGTCCCTTCCAGACTTCTTCCTTAGTCAGTCTTCAGGCACGTCCTGGCACTGGCCCCCTGTTTGGGCTAGGTCAGCTCATGAAGACAGGTTGCTTCACCTGGGACTTCAGCTCTTCCCATTCACACCTGCCATTAACCAGCTCTCCTCTTTTGCCATGATGTCCTGCCATTTTGTGTTCAGCTTTTCCTGGAATTCCTGTTTCCCAGAATGTCCTCTCAGTTGTCCCCTGGCTGGTCACCCCTCCATGTCTTATTTCTGCCTGATTCCAGTCTTGTTCTTCTCACCAGATTGCATGCATGCCTCTCCACTGCATTATTTTGAATGAAGACCTTTTTCAAACATGAACATTGCTGCTCAAAATATTTTAAGCATCTCCATGAAGGCGCGCTCTCTGTTCCTTGCTGGATGCTGTTTGTACCAGGTCCTGGGAGAGACCTCGAAGAATCTGCTTTTAACTATAAACTAAATCCTTTCATACATTTGATTTTCCATCATGTTGCAGGAGTTTGAGTTAGAGTGTGCTTCCCCAATTTGCTTAGGAGGATGTTTGGAAGACTCTGTCAAAAGCCTTGCTAACCTCAAGTATATTCACAAAGTCTATTACTTTATTACACAAGGAAATTAATTTGATTTGAGGCAATATGTTCTTAACAAACCTGTCTTGGCTGAATCTCATCTCCTTGTTCTCATCTGTGTGCCTACAAATATTTTTTTTTTATTTTCCTGGGGAATGAAATTAAGCTGACAGTGGTTTATAATCCCCAGCCCTCTTTGCCCCTCACCCTTCCCCCTCTGCCCCTTGCATCCCCTTCCTTTCTCCAGCCACACTACAGCCTCTGTGTGTGTTGCTGCTGTGGTAGGCTTGGGCCTTCTGCTGAAATTTCCGTCCATGCCTTCCTGTCCTCTTTGTTGTTGTTGTTGTTGACTTTTTTTTGGTTGGTTTGTTTTTTGGTTTTTTTTTTTTTTTTTTTCTGTATTCCTCTGGTGCAGTAACCCTCCCTCCCCATCCAAACCCCTCACTCCAGCACTCCCACAGGGGATGGAAAGCTGCTGTTTTCCCTCACATGTCATGACATTTGACCACTTCACCCTCAGCCAAACAGCGAGCGGCTTGCTGCTTAATTTCAGGATCCAAAATACAATTGCTTTTTAAACTCCCTATGGACTCTTTCCAGGCTACTGCACAAATTAAGCCTGTCTCTATTCCTTTCCCCACCACTTCCTTTCCTTACTGAACAGAAGCCTCTTCCTTCTTTTTAAACTTTTATATAATGCCATAAATTTCTGTGGAGATTTGCAGACACTGGGTAAGACCCCTGGCTGCCCAGAGGACTTTGGCTGCTTGGCTCCAGTGAGAGGGTCCCTCCACAGGGCTCTACCCCGCCACTTCCAGCGGCAGTGCTGACGCCAAATGGGAGCAAAGCATCCCTCTCTTGCCAGGGTCTCTCCGGCAAACGGTGCCGCCCCATCAGAAATGGTTACAGCTTCCTGCTTTTCTGCGGGGGTCTGCGATGCACAGGGATCTATCTGTGTGTCTCCTGCGCGGCTCTCTGGTCCCCTGGTTTGCACCCAGCGCGGAGCGGGAGCTGCAGTTTCGTTTCCTTTACATGCTAATGAGCTCAGCTGCTCTGGCAGCAGCAACGCCGGGCGGGGGGGGCTCAGCTGCGAGCTGCATGCGGCCCCAAAAACTGGCAACAGCATCTCCAAAAAGACAGAGAGAAACCCGGGATGGAAACCAGCCCTCCCCCGCTCAGTCTCTGGGAGCTGTAACCCACCTCTCTGGCAGCAAGGGTGATGCCACACTGCAAGAGTGGTTCCCGGTGGGCTGAGGGCATCCAGCGTCCTTTGCTCTCGGCTGGCTGGAGAGCTTTCACAAAGCCTGGCCCGGGGAACCACTGCCACTCTCTTGAAGGGCCAAGAGCAGTTGTTCGAAGCTCAGCCCCCAGCCATGCAGATGAGTTCAGTTCCCATATATGTTTTGTTTGGAAGTCTACATCAACAATTTTATCTTTGGTTCTAACTACACCTGCTAACCAAGCCGAGCTTCATGGGGTTTTGTTCCTTATGCCAGCAGCCATTTCTCTGCTGCCTTGCTCAGCATCCAGAGATGCTGGTTTCTGCAATGGAAATAAAACTGGGAAGACTCTCTGGTTAAGAGGCCTCTGTAAATATTACTTACTATGAACATTATAGCAAAGCCCAGCACACAATTAGTAGTGAGTGAAAATGAACTGCCAATATGCCCCTGCTTTGGTAGCTAATGTTACCTCCCTAAATGCATACAGAAATATGAGCATCAAATATGCACAATATTGTAAACTTCACCTTTTACACTAGTCTGGTTATTTCATCAGAGCTAAAGTAGCTGGACTGCAAATCTTGTCTAGTGAGTTAACAAATCTTCGGAAACCAGTAGTCACAGGGGACATCCACTGTTTTGACGTTTTAATCATTTTTGTCTTTGAATAAAATACTCTGCTTCTCCAGTGTGCTATAAAACCATCTTTGTGAAGGCACTTTGTATGCTGCGCCATTCACAGCGCCAGCTTAGCTCCACAGCCTTCTTACTAGGTGTTACAGGCTTATTTAAAACGAAAACAAAACCAACACCACCGAATTGTGTGAGGATAGACCCCCCCCAAAACCCCAGGTGGGCACAGCCAGGTTGTGGGGTGCAGTGGCCACAGGAGGTGCTGTACTTGTGCCGTGCGTGGGGCAGCTGCCCCAGCTACACTGTGTGAACCTGAACTTTGGTGTGAACCTGAACTTCTGCATTTCCTGCCTTTGTGTTGTTTTGTTTTGCTCCATTGTTGGCTGGCCCGGCCTCCCCCCTCCCCTCACCAGCGGATGCACCCTGAATTCAGCGTCTTCCTATTCTCAGAATCCCTCCCTTATTTTCTCCTCTTCAGGCTGTGAACAAACTTTTGTGCCTTTTCCATGTTTTGCTTGATTTTTCCAGCAGCTGAGTCAGCATCTCCCTTTCCCTGCGAGGCAGCAGCCCTTTAAAGCCGCTGTTATCTCGCAAGCGTGCCATTAGCTGCAACCACCACCTAGAGCGGCTGAGATAAGTGAGGCAGTGGAGGGAGTAACCATCTCCTCACAGCCCATGAATGCTTCCAGTCAGGCTGGGAAATAATAGAAATATTTATTCTCTGGAAATTTTCCCGCAGCTGCTCTTGCTCCCTCTTTGTTTCACCCAGTGCTGCCTTATCTCAGCGGCAAACTGAGATGGAACCGGGAAAGGCCTGAGCCTGGAGCAAAGTCCAGGTTTTCTCCTCGTTACAGGATTTTTAGTGAGCACCGGAGTGAGTTTTGTCCCCATCTCCTCCACGACAGCCTCAGCCTCCAGTACTGACTGAGTGGCCTGGTGAGAAATGAGGCAGTGGTACCGAAAGCTCCTGTGCAAGCAGCCCAGGTCTTACGGGGCAGTGAACCAGCCGATGCCGGCAGCTGGGCACCGTGCTGGGAACGAGGGCGACCCTCACTTCTCTTGTAAGGCCACTAAGCTCCAATTGCCACCATTTCCCCAAAAGGATGTAATGGAGAAGAGGCCCTGGCACAGGCACTGGTGAAAGGTTTCATGGTAAAGAAGACAGCACTGGCATGCCACCAGCACAGGTTTGGCCAGGCTGGCTGAGCCAAGAGCTAATGGAAGGAGCAGTGAGGGCCGAGCTGCTGCGTCTACCCAGGGGTTTATGAGTCTGTGCAAAAAGGGGATGAGATCCAGGGGAAACACATAGACTTTTGGTACTGAGAGATCTTTCAGCATCCCTTTTAACTTCTCTGGGTGGAACCCTCAGGGTCAGCTTAGCTGGAAAAAATCACGCAGCACGTGTTATAAACACCCACTAGAGCTGTGAGCTCCTACCAAGGAATATCCTTCCTTGGTATCCCTAATGAGCCAATGCTCAAGTTAAATGGAAAACTAGTTTAATCTGCTTGTCTCTCTGGAAATACTTGTCATGCAGCCATTTCCTGCAATGGGGAGGCAACTGCTTTCTGGTGAAAGCTCTTGTTCTGGGGGGTATGTGGTTATAGGGAAATCTGCCATTTTTCTATCTGATCAGCAACTTCTCCATCAGCTGTTTGTGATTAACCTTTTTCTACTTTCTCTCTTTGCAAACCAGCCGACGATCAAAGGCTCAAAACTGGAGCACCAGGTTTATCTCAATATGCTGTGACTGAGCAGTAGTTTTTGACAGGCTGGAAGTGGCTGTACAGGGTCTGGGCAACAGTGGCTCCCTGTTCTGGTTTTGTACCTCCTTCTGTAAGGGATAACTGGGGAGCAGTCAGGGGCATGCTGAGAGACTGGATACTATGGCTTGCTAATGATGTTTCCGGGGGTTTAACTTTATGCTCTGTATTTCTCAGCCACAGCAGACTCCAAGTGCTATCAGAGAAAAGTCTCATGCTGATGTCTTTGTATAAATACATGTTTATTGTTGTACTGAAAAGTGCAGGGAGTTACTATGAGATAGAGCTGTTCTTCCTGTGGTGTGTATCAACTGAAGGATGGCCAAATTCAGCCCCATGACTTTTTGCTGCTGCCTACGTGCCTGCGTGTGTCCTGCTCTGCTCTAGTCCGTGCAGTCCCCCGCTGTGGTGAGGTCCCCCGTGTGCATTTTTTTGGGTTCATTCCTGCCCCGCAGGCTGCTGGAAGAGGCGGGCTGAGCTGTGCACAGCCTCCACAGGGCTCCAGCTCCCCGTGGAGGCTGTGCGGGACCTGTGAAAAGCCATCTGTGCCTCGGGACCCCTTCGTCCATCTCATCCAGACGCTTTTGCCCAATGTATCAGGTGGAAGTGGCTGGATCTTGACCAATTTTTAATTACCAGCACAATGATTGAAACGGTGGCAGCGCCGGCTACCTGGAGTCAGTAGGAATTGACTCCTGTCATGTGGTGGGTATAATCTGCTCTCACTGTGACCCTGCTGTGGGACTGATGCCAGGAGACCAAGAGCAGAAACCGGATTTTCAGAGGCACTGAAAGCCCACAGCTTCTGGTGGAGGAGCAGAGAGCAATGAATCCTCTGTGACACTGTGAATATTGGGCCACGGTCCCTGGCCAGCCCTTCTGTGTGTGGGACTGCTATGAGATAGCATTGTGGCATGTCATACTGTGTTCTCAAATAAAGAGAGGAAGGAAAAGGATTTTAAGTAAACAAGAACAGAGCAGTTCACAGAGCTGACCGCCACTGCCAGGCAGCCTCGTCAATAACTTGCATACTTGCCTCAGACTGCAGATTATTTCAATGTCAGCACAGATGCCATTTCTGGAAACTCCCTGCAGACCAAGGACATCAGAGGAGCCATTTTATTGTACTTGATGGGTGAGTGCAGGAGGCAGAGGTTAATAAGACTGGTATTATGCACAGAGTATGCAGAATAAACGAGGCATCACAAAAAGTTTGAGTGAAAAACATTTCATTTTCTCCATGCATGCTGAAGAAAAAAAACAAACATTGTTTCCTCCAATTCCTGTTTTTAAATGCACATTTGTGATTTTTGCAGCTGCTAACGTGTGTAATGCAGCGCCTTAAGGTTCTCCTGAGCATAAGACTTCTCACCTAATATGCACATACTTAACTGCCTCTGAAACTCATTTATCTACACCAGCTACTTCCAGACTCCCTGGCATAAAACAGTTTTGCACCAAAGCTGTGTTTGTATTCTCATATGTGACAACACCACATGAGGTGTTTTGGTGTTATTTTGTAAAGTCTCTCTTTTCCTACGCATGAGCCACATTTGTCTGTGGGTGTAAGGAAGCCTTCCCACTCCCTCTGGCTTTAAAGACAGATCTGAGAAAAGCAAGAGTTGCATTTTGGAATGCTGCGGAAGTTTAGAAAAAGGACAATATTTTTCTATGTACTTTAAAAATTACTTGAGAGCATAGAGAATTTGGGATCACATTTGCAGATAGTAGAAGTATCTCCACTCACAGTGAGTTTTTTGGCTGTGGAAGCTTTCCAAACCCCCCTGTGTGCACAGCTCAGGTGGCGTGCTGCTTTCAGGGCTCCTGGTGAGTGCCCTGACACCCACATGCCCAAAACCCTGGGAGCCACAGACGCTGTTGAGCATGCCAGAGGGCTGCCAGCACCACTCCTCTTTGTAAAGGTGACCTTTACATCATGGACAAACCTCCCTGCACATCAGGCTGTGAAGAAGGCACATCTGTCATTCCTAAATAACTCTTGAGCAAGTCTTCCTAAACCTTTTGGGGAGCACTGCAGACAGAACGGGAGGAGAAAGGTTTGCTCTTGCTACCCTTGGAGTCTTTGCAACACTGCAAAGGCAAAGCTCAGGGAGATGCTGGGAAGGGAGGGGTCTCAGGTCATTAATCATCACACAGGTCTGGAGGGCTGAACAGGGACCCCAGCACAGTGAAGGTAAAGGTGCAAGCCCCTGGTGATGACCTGGGGATGGGATGGGATGGGATGGGATGGGATGGGATGGGATGGGATGGGATGGGATGGGATGGGATGGGATGGGATGGGATGGGATGGGATGGCCTGATAGTCAAGCAGGTGGCTCACTGAGGTCAGTTCTCTGAGCAGGAAGCACCAATTTGTGATGTGAGAGAAGGGAAGAGGGTGCCAGGATGTCCCAGATCTAACAACTCCTGGCTGCATTCACAGCAGCCACGAGTGCTTACAAAGACAAAATACTAATGCGTGTGCTGGATGAATGCTCAGGCTCAGTGAATGCTGAGAAAGCAAAGGGGCTTCAGCTATTTTGAAGACAACAAATCCAGACAAAAGATGCAGCAAAGCCGACTGTAGCAGCATATGCCACAAAAAGTTAGCTCCTCGTCCTTTGTAGGCAGGATGGGCTGCAGCTGCAGCACAGGGGGAGCGAGGGGGGCTGAGCAGGAGTGCAGCTGCTCCCGTCACGTGGAGAGAGCCCACTCGGCACCTCCTGGGGAAGGCTCGGGAAAGAGGAGGGAGGGGAGAAGGGAGGGAAGGAGGGAGGGAGGGGGCTGGCCCCAGGATCTGTGATACTGCTGCTGACTGGAAGCAGATATGTTGGATGAGGGACAGCGAGCATCACGCTGCACATCAAGGTGTTCCTGTGCAAATTGCCACCCAAGTAAAAAGAATTGGGAGCCTTGAAGGTGATGAAGTTGATGCTGGCTGTATGGAGATTTGGAAAGACTCTCCTGCTGTCCTCCAGGAGTCCTGAAGGGGTTTTTGTTAATTTGGAAAATGCAACACTTTATTAAGGCTGATGATTTACCACCAGTTGAGCTGGAAGACTAATGGATGGATAAACTGGGATTTTTTTTTTTTTTTTTTTTTTTTTTTTTTTTTCCCCCAGATGCTTAATAAACTTATTCTCAAACAGACAAGTATATATATTACAAATTAAAATGGGCATGTTTGGGAACCAGCAGGTGAATCTGGATTACATCCTCTGTATTACATCCTCGAAGCTATTTTGCAGATTTTACAGATTATCCATCAGGGTTCAATACGCAGCAGTGCTACAGGACAGGAGTGATATTCTTGAAGAATTTAAGCACATAAAGTTAATGATGTGAGAACAGGTGTTCACTGCTGTAGTTGATGGGGAGGAGTTTGGTATGGCATCTATATAAGGACAATATGAGCAGTGAGAGATTAAAATGCATATGGGTAGAAACCAAGAGACAGAATGCCAAATAGCAGAGATGCCATGTGTGAACCATGGGGTGATTCTGACAAGGGTTAAAAAAGATGCTGCTGCAAAGGTTAAAGCTCTAACTCAAATGCAGATTTAAAAAAAAAAAAAATAGATTAAAATCAAGCAATGGATGCTGCCAGGTGCCTGAATGCTCATATATTACCTGAATGAAGGAAAACAGCTACAGCACAAAGCAGACAGAGTTGAGGTGATGGCATGGCAGTCCTGGCACCATCCAGCCAAAACACTTGTGACCACAATGGTCCCCTGGCTGGGAATGACCCCTCTGACCTATCAGTGGGTATTGCTGAGAGGATCATCGCACCAAATGGCAGCTTCTTAGCATGGGGATTGCGATTAATTTGTGGATTTGAGCACTCAAGTTAATTCAATTTCCATTACTAGACCTTTTTATTGTTCCCTGTAACTTTCTCAAATTAATTCTAGGTTTTCTTGCTCGAGCTTTCCTCATGAGTGACTTGTTGTTTGAAGGGGTGGGGGAGGGAAAAAAAAGCAGGAATGCAATCAGAAATCCAGCCTCCTTTTTGATTCTTACAGAGGGGTTTAACCAAATGCAACCATTTGACCTGAATATTTCAAATGAAACCAAATAGATTTTGTTCAGGCATAGCACAACCTCATAAATCCCTATAGAACAATCCAAATTCCAAGAAAACTGAAGTAATTCTTTTTGTATAGACATGGCAATACCAGATTAATGGGGTGGGGAGTAGCTACCATACAACTGTGAACATATTCAGCTCCTGGGCACCTTTCTAATTTTTTTCTGCCCATCTTTTTCTCCTGGGCTGCCTCTGAGCATCATTTCAGTCTCCACTGAAATACATAAGCTTAAGCTCTACTGAAATGTCCTGGGCAAATGGACTGGAGGATACAAAACCTCTCAATGGCACGGGAGAAAGCACTTGCTGTGAATACACACAAAGGAACTAAAGAGGGGATAAGGACCTCAGGCTGCTGGAATCTAATGTCCTTTTCTGTCACTGTTGGGTCTTAATAACTGGTGTTTATCAAATGTTGCTTTGTCATATTATTAGTTGAATTTGCTAATAGGGAGGCTGATGTTTATAACCTGTCTTACCAGCACAGGACTGGGATAAGAATGTCAACTTGAGTTTGCCTTAAAAAAATGGAAATAAAAACAATGGGCAAAAGCATTGGGTGGAAAGAGAACTGATGCTGTTGAGAAGTTGAGATCAGAGACACAGGGAGAAGAGGATCTTGAACCTGCTGCCTAACAGGACTGCAGCTTCTCAGAAAAGTGTGTTTCTCCTCAAGGAACACTACCTATTTTTAATGTACCAGAGCCTACCTATAGCTCCAGCCTGTGCAGCCTGGTGTCAAACAAAGCCCAGAAGCACACATTGCCTGGAGCACAACAGGATGTGATGATAGGCTGAGAAATCTGCAGAAAACAAAAAAGATCAAGCCAAATCCTGCAACTATATGTTCGTTTTAGCTGAGAGATTAAAATACCAGCAGAAAAGAAAGACATGGAGCAGATGCAGCATCTCCATGGGGCTTCTTCTTGCAGCCGCTTTCCTGTCCCCGCCTTGTGCTTTCTCATCCTCTGGAGTGTCACAGTTACTAAAAAGGCACACGGCAGCACCACGGCGTGCCAGGGAGGGTGCCCGTGGGGGGCAGCAGAAGGATGGATGCAACCCGAGGCAATTCAGAGACACACACTTGTGTCTTCTCTGAAAGACACGGGACTGCCCCACTTTGGGGCAAGGAGCCATCTGCTCTTCAGTGCAGAAACTCCCGGCTTCCTGGTGCAAGATGACCTCCAGGCTCCTTCTGGAGAGGCAGAGGGGATGTTCCATGCAGGCTGGGACACCCAGGCTGGGTAGTGAGCAGTGGAGGAGGGAGAGGTTTGGTGGCCCTCCTTCCTCTCCTGGCCTCACTGCACTCATCCTGCTTCCATGGTGCCAGACCTGTGATTTCATAGGGATGAAACCTGGCTGCATCCTGACGAACTCACAGTTATTGCCACCACAATCACCTTCCCCTGCAATGACAACTCCTTCTGCTCCGGGGGAGAGAGCCAGGTGGGCTGGGGCACTCCTCGCTCTGTCTTACATAAATGCAACAACAACAACAACAACAACAACAACAACAACAAAAGGTTTCATTGAACTGGGAAAAAATGCTCAGCCACACAGGAAATAAATAAAGATTAATTTTTCTCCAAAGAAGATAATTTCATTTTGTTTTGCCTTGTAAAGTCCTAAAACATAAATAATTTCTGAAGCAAAACGTAATTTTAAAACACAGAATTGAGTTTTTTTAATTTTGAAAATTGTACATACTTTCATTTGAAAACTCCAAATTAAATGCTGGTGAATTTTTGTTTTATTTGTCAAGGCTGTTCCCCTAAAATATGATGAAATTGGCAAATAGCTCCAACTGACTTTGAAACAAAGCTGTCCCACCACTAACCAAGAGCATAACTTTGGTCCTTCGGTATGCAGGAAGCTTTTATTTCCATTCATCACTCCCTAATGTGCATTAAAAATTGCACATAAGATATAATTATTGAGCTGTGTAATCCTTGCATAGTGGGAAAAAGAAGAATGATGAAGTGTATCTGCCAGGCTCAATCCTCATCAGTCACTGGCTTCCTGGGCAAATTCCTTTCCCAGCTGTAGTCAACAGCAAAACTCCCAGCAGCATCGGGAGTTTAAGGTGTTTGTTTTATTTTGTTGTATTTTCTTGTCCCCAAATGTCCTTTAAAAGCACCACTTTTTAAGCTGAAAATTTGGATCCACTGTGGGAAAAAAAATATCCCAAAAAACCAACCAGATCACCCTGAAGCTCCTCAGGTAGCAAACATGTTTTGGAGACTACAGGGATACATTCTGATGCTGCCATGGTGTGGGGCTTTCAGTCCACAGGTACCGGCTGCTGCGATGCCGAGCCACCGATGGCAGCGTGCCAGCTTCACCACACGAGTGTGACACACACACACATGTCACACACACACACACACGTGACACACGCACACACACACACACATGTCACACACGTCACACACACACACACGTGTCACACGCACACACACGTGTGACACCCACACACACACACATGCACGCACACGTGTCACACACACACACACACACATACACACACACACACACACACACACACACACACACACACACACACACACACGTGTGTGCACTCTCACTCACACACACATGCACACGTACACCCCCCGCCTCTCCCAAAACACACCAACACAACAAAGAAACCCCGTGTGCCCTCTCCAGCCTCCCTGCCTTGTGCTGTCCTCACCATGCAGCTTCCATGTGAAACTCCAATATCTCTTAAAATAATTCTGCTACGGCTTTTTAAATTCCAGTTCAATTATTTGCTTGTCTGCCTGTACAATAGCTATCCTCTTATTGATGGTGTTTTTCTCTCTCACTCATTTCACCTCTTTTTCCTTCTTTTTTTGGGGGGTGTATCAGAGTTGGAAGATGCTAATTAACCCTTTGCATAACAGGGTCCCTGGCTCCCACCATCACCTGGTGAAGGTGGGACTGTGAGGAGGAGGTGGAGGGGAGGGAAGTGAAGAAGATGACACAACAAACACGAGTCTGCAGCAGCCGGTTCCAGACACAACATCTGCAGAATGAGGCCATTTTTCTGTAACTCTAATCTCATAATTCATTGTTTGTGCGGTGTTGGTTACAGTAGCTGAAAGGGGGGATAACAGCAGGTCAATTTGGCAGAGAAGCTCATTTGAATCTTCAATGAGGGACTAGCCCACCTTCTGATGAGCTGCTGAACCATGGCCAGAAATAGAGAAAATAAGCAGGAAAGTGGTTTAAAAGGAGAGATAAGACCACTTAAAATTATATAAACCTGCTAGAAAGACTTATTTATTTGAATCTGTGGGGGTGGCATGCATTTGGCGAGCACCAAGGTAATGTGACAGCCTTTTCCTTGCCACTGCTGCTCTTTGGGCTTCTGTGAGAGCGGGCTGCTGGATCAGTTCCTGTGGCCAGGGACTTGCCAGCAGTACCATGGCACTGTCTTATGCAAAAGGAAAAAAAAAAAAAAATTTCTCCCCATTACGTAGAAGGATGCTCGAGCCCATTGTGGGCGGTTGTGTGATAGGTGTTGGTTAATGTTAGTGGCTGATTAGTAAACTTCTTGTTTCAAACCACAAAACCCTAACATGTCAGCCTAAATTAGCTAACAGTAAGGGAGTGTCCTTCTCGGTTTGCAGGCCACAGCACATCTGCTCTTTGAAGAAAGAGAATGAGCAAAATAGGGTTGGGTGGTTGTTGGTGTTTTTCTTTTTTTTTTTTTTTTCCTCCCCTCAGCCTCCCATTTGTGCGTGTGTTCATAAATATCCTGATGAGAGGCTGCCTCTGTGGTTGGTGTGTGGAAAGGGGGGAAGGAGGGTGGATAAAGAGCGATTCTCCACCCGCGTGGGGGACACCCTTCCTCCCCTCCCCGCCACCTCCTCTTCCTTCCCCTCCCCTCGCTATTTGACCTTGAGTTCGTTCTCTGCTCCCGTTCCCCTCCTCCCCCTGCCCGCTTGCATCTGGTATCTGAGACAGGCTGGTGCAGCTGAGGGGCTGAAAATCCCCCTCCCCACAACCCATAACCCCTGCTGCTCTGGGAGGACCATACACTGGATGCTCCCCATGCGCCCCCCACACTGCCCCTGGGAGCCGGGGCTGGGGGTCGGGACACAGCCCCTTGGCTCCCCAGCATGGGTGTCCTGCGCTGCAGCGCTGCCACTCGTCTCCCCTTATCCGGTTGTCTTTTCCAGCAGCGTATTGGGGAACAATGGGCAGCCTTGTGCTGGCCCAGGCTGCTCGTCCCCGTCCTTGCAGCTGGCGCGTCCACCGGTGCTAAGCTCCAGTGAGCAGGATCAGCTGAAAGCCTCATTCCCCTTCACCCTCTTCAAGGGCTTGCCTATCCGCTGGGGCCGCTATCGGTTACACGAAACATTTGGTTTGCAATGGCCTGTTTGTGCTGGAAGGCAGAGGGCTCTTCCAGCAGTGGGCAGCGATCCTCGGCAGAAAAAGCTCGCCCTGTGTTAGTTTACAGCAGTTTCACCCACACAGAAAAGTACAATGGAGACAGATCATGCACAGTGACAGGCTGCCGGCGGCTCCAGGGGATCCATAATTTATGATGTTTTTCTTACCGATCCGGTTTTGGATTTCACAAGCAGGCCCGTTTCCTTCCCATTTGTTGCTTCCTTCCGTCCTCCTTTGGAGAAACTGAACACGGAGCTCAAAAGGAGCGATGGTGGCAGCAGCCACCCGGCTCTCCCATGCGGCTGTGTTTGCACGGGGCAGGCGGGGGTGCCCTGGCCTCACCTTGCTGCCCTGTATTTGTTACAGAGAAAGGTGAGTGCCCTGACACACCTCGCTGTAGCTCTGCTTCCCAACAAACAGTGGCAGCCCACGCAGTGCTGCCCCTATCCGTATTCAGGGTCTCCAGGTCGCCTGGTAAAAGCAGGACTGCCAGGATTCCCAGCAATTGGCTGGGTAATTAAAGGTAAAGAGGTTAATAATGGCTTTTACGGATTGTTCTTACTCAAATGAATAAGAATCAAAACTTAATCTGATCTACCATCCATAATCTAGCTGTTTCTCCCTTGCCAGAAATAGATGCACCCGGGCAAGTTGAGGGCAGTCAGATGCCACCTCTGCAGCAAGCACGGATGTCACCAGTCACATCCAGACACAGAGGTGCAGAGCTATGGGTTTGTCCCTGGGCCTGAGCCCCTCCTCTGGGGAACACTCCAAATTCAAATCTGGAGCTGCATTTTTTGGCTGAAGCCCATCCCCACCACAAACTCCCGGTCCTGTCTGCTCTGTGGCCATGCTCCCAACCTGCCCACACCTGTCCAGAAGGCCACCAGCACAGAGATGGCAAAAGGACCGGTTTTGATGCCCCCCCACCCACGCACAGGCTGGCAGTGAGGATGTGGGGTGCATGCCCCGGCCCCACGCCACGGCTGCCTGCCCTGCTGCAGATGGCTGGGTCATCCGGTGGCTTGGGAATGACCAAGTAAGGTTAAAACCACAGTCACTGTGGTTACCGGCACTGTGATTAGTCACACAGCGAGTGATCCAATTATAGCAACCCCTCCCCCGCAGCACCCCCCTCCTCATCTGTGCAAAGGGAAAAGCCCAGGCCTCCCTTAACTCGATTTCAAGGGAAAGGAGCAGAACTTGGACAGGGAGAAGCAGGAGGCCGGGGGAAGTGCCAGTGAGGTGTTGGTTTCCAAGCCCACCATGGATTACAGGGACGGGAAGCCCTGCTTGCCCCTGTGCGGGGGCACTGTCGGAAGTGACACAGCTTTGGGGGCAGTGGGGACCCTGCAGCCCAGGGGATGTCAGGGGGTGCAAACCGATGTCACCACGTGGCCTTGGCAGGTTGGTCCATCTCCTGCCAGTGCAGTTTGCTGAACCTGAGGCTGCTGTGCTGTTGCTTCCCACCTGGAACACTGCAACTATACCTTTTTCCTTTT
>WBNO01019860.1:0-108723 GCA_013400575.1 Peucedramus taeniatus | reverse complement strand
TCCTTTTCCTTTTCCTTTTCCTTTTCCTTTTCCTTTTCCTTTTCCTTTTCCTTTTCCTTTTCCTTTTCCTTTTCCTTTTCCTTTTCCTTTTCCTTTCCTTCCTTTCCCTTCCCGCCCCTCCCCTCTCCTTCTTATTTTAAAAAACAATTTCAAGCAATTTCAAATACTCCACCCGATACGCCTTGCAAATGGCTGTAGTTTTTAGAAAAGGACTTCCCTTCTTGCGGGGTTCAGACCCTCCCCCAGTCAGGCAGGAAAAGGGCACGAGGGAGACCAGGCTGCTGGCCCCATCCTGCTCTACCCCAGCTGGCGCCGGGAGCAGGTGACAGGCACCTGTGTCCCTGAGCCACCGGGCGCCCCCCGGGCTCCCTCCCTGGTGGCCACGGAGGTGGTGTGAGGAGCGGGTGGGAAGCAGAGAGCGAGGCAGGGAGGGGAGGCATTAATTTGCTTCTGTGGGAGGTGGTAGTGCCTGCCCACAGAGTGTGGGGCTGGGCACCACCTGGGCACCCCAAGCCAGCCTCCTGCCTTCAGGATCTTGTGCCTGCAGATCCTGCTTGTATCCTCCACAGAGCCCTCTGCACAGGGCATGCTGCTGTGTCAGCCACTGTTATTTATTGTCTTCTTTCAGCACAGAGCAATCCCAGAGGCACAAGACAGCTCGGCAATGCCAATCCTGCACTGGATTCTTCTCTGCTTCTCTTTGCACATGTAGGTTTTTTTTTGGCCATGCAGTGCTCAAATGTCATCACTCCAGCTCAGTTCTTGAGCAGGGTGTGGGCTGAGAAATGGCTAAGGCAAATCTGCAGAGGAAAAATTATGCCACAACTTTGTTCCCATGCTGCCAACTTTTATCCCAGTACACAGTTTTATAGCTGTAAAGCCCTGGGAAACCATCTAATGGAGACCTTAATCCTCTGGTGTAGTGTTGGCCATGGTGTTCATGGGGTGAGCTGTAGCCCCAGCCCCAGCCCTCCTTCTCCCTCTCGTGGATGCAGCCTCTTTCCTCCCAGCAATGGACTTTACAGGTCCATCTCACGTGTGCCTCAGGTTTTACCTGGTCAGGGCTGAGAAAACGCCCACAAAAGATGAGGGCTCTGTCCCCAAGGTGTGTGAGTGTGGGATGGGAGACTGCAGACTGACACGGCCTCAGTGGTGTGCTGTTGGGTTGTTTGCTGGGTTTCTCAGGATCCTGCTGGGAAAAATCTCCCCTCTTGAATTAGGGAGGAGTCATGGCTCCTGTTACCACCGTTCCCTGTCTGCCTGCTGACAAATCACTTCTGGCTGAGGGCACTGCTGTCCTGGGGATCATACAGCAGTTTGCAATGGGTTTCTTGGCCTTTCAGGGCAGTAGCTGTGAGACACTATCCAAAGTATTTTTGAGGGTAAGATGGAGGCAGGCACCGCCCACTCAGCCCACCAGATTAATTTCCTAATAGACTTTGACTCAACACATTCTTGACTCCCTGAATAAGAGGGAACTTCCCTGGAGCTTTTCCAACAGGTGACCTCTGTGTGCTGCTTGCCTGTTGATGTTGCCTTCCTGTTTGAACTTTCCTGGTTTTCCTATCTCACTCCCTTGCCTACTTTTCTGCTTGTTAGGAGGATTTCTTCCTAATCCTGCCTCCAGCCCTTCCCGCCAAGCCAAGGAAAACATCCTCTCCCCCTTTCACAGTGATGTGTTCCCCTCACACAGCCACTTGCCAAGTGCAAGCAAAATGCCCTTCCCATTGGAGACTGGCGCTTTGGCTGCAACACCCTTGGGAATGGGAGGCCCCCCCATGCTACAGAGATATGGAGAACCATGTCCACCTACCTCTTCCCTATCCATCCATCCTCCTAGCCTCTGCGGTAGGTTTCAGAAAACCAGCACTGGCACAATAAAACATTGTAGCCCCTTCCTGAACCCATGCCAGCTTGAATAATCAGCATTGCAGCCTGGGCAAGATGCAGCAGATGTCGAAGGCCCCAGAGAGCCATTCCCCAGTGGAGGAGAAATGAATGACACAAAGTCTAGGTCAAGGCAGTCCAGCCCCAGCTGCTGCAGTGCCTGGAGATTTGACTGGCAGCAACCTTCCTGCCTCTGTGAGTGCAAGGGTAAAGTGGCTGAGGAAGGGCTGAGGAAAGCCCACCTGGCTCTCACAGGCCACCTCAGCCCTGGCACCTTTCACTGCAGAAAGAGCTCAACGTTCTCATGAGGCTTGGGAGCACCCAAGGTCAGACTCCAGAGTTGACACCCAAACAGGTTAAAACATGCTGGGTTAAACAAAGTCTGGGTATTAGTTATTTTCTGTTTGCCAAGGTGTGCAAGCCCATCAGCTAGGCTAACTGGACTGCTTGAGCCCTTTCTCCCAGTATGTCTGGCCTCTGCCCCAGGAAATGCTTGTAACTGGGGCAGGGAGCAGATGAAAAAAGGTTTCTATCCCTTCACACAGCATCATCTTCATATGGCCTCTGCACAGAGCAGTGTTTGGCAAAAATTCCAGGTGCACCTTCCCAAGATTGAGTATAATTGCACATGAAGCAACAGGACTGTGACAGCAATGTGTAACAGGCACCCAGCATAAATCCTGCTCATGAGGCTGCAAGGACTGTCAGAAACATCACCCTTAGTGTTGTTTATTGTTTGCACACCAATGAGATATAGAAGCGATTCCCAAGGATAAGGAGTACATTTTCTGCACATCTTGGCAGAGCAGATTCCTCCAGTAAGTGGCTTGAATTTTAAAGTCTTTTCCAAACACCACAAAGTTCTGCAAACCCTAATCTGCTGAGGTTCAAATTCTTTGTGAGTAAAGTAGTGGAAAGAGAAACAAAATAGTATTCTTTAATGAATGGAAGGAAGAGAAGAATTTCCCAAATAATTATAAGTATGTTTATAGTGACTCCCACTGTTTTATGCCTGTGACCCCGGGTCAGATGTGGGGTATTGTATAGATCCATCCATAAGTACATAATACACTTGTCATAGATGAGATCAGCTCTGATGTATTTTTCTGGCAGCTTCAGAGCCATCATATTTTCAATGTTTTGTCCAGTCAATCACATCTCAAATGGTGGGGTTTCCATCACATCCCTCCAACATCTTATGGGAGCTCTTTGCTAGGGCTGTTTATCCGTGTCAGCAGTAGCTCTCCAGGTAGAGAAAGACAAGCCTTGTTTGCAATTCTCCTAAAGATTACCTGTTTTATTTGTATTAACTCTCTTCAAAATCCCTTGCAGTTCTCCCTGGCTCTTATCAGCCTGACCTGCATGGTTCGTGGAGCACATACTTACATGGCTGAGCACAATGCCAGGCAGGCCTGAGCAGCCATCCTCCCTGACTGGAGGCAATAAACCTCCGTTTGCTAACCAGCCTTGCTGGGAACATCAGCCTAGGATGAACAAGACACCTACGCTACCTCCAGCACCAGATGTAGCTCTGTGGCTGATGGGTGAGTTTCTGCCATGCCAGCAGACACCCACTTCATGGCAGTGGTGGAGTCATGCTCAGCCATGGCACCCTGAAGTGTTGAGGGGCTGGCAGCACAGCCCTGAGAAATGTACAGCCAGGATGTCACATTAATGGGCAGCTATGGGCTGGGTAGTCACTTTCCTTCCTTGAAGGAAATCTGCAGGGGTATGGCCAGGCTTGGAGATCCGGCTGCTTTTAACACATCTTTGCAGGCATCACTGGACATGCTCAAGAGCCTGTCCTGAGGCCTGCATGCTCGCTGGTGCCTGCTTCCCACCAGGCTGTTGCTGCAGCTGGGGTGTGTGTGAGACACCCACCTCCCCCTTCCTGCATCTTATTCCTCCACACAAAACCCTAATACAAAATATACACCTGCTGTAGGATCCTCTCCCTGTGTAAATTTGCTCAGATTGATGTAGACACTTTGCTGATGAGTTTGCACAGTGGGACACCAGACCTGAGCTGTGGATCCTGGTGCCTGAGCCCTACTAGAGGGGCTGCTTGGGTCACTGCTCATGTGCTGTCCTACCAGCAGACAACACACATCTTCACTTGTTTTTGTGGCACTAGCCTGTGCTGAAGTAGGAACATCATAGCAAAAGAGGTCGCTTCTGCAATATCATACATGTTTGATGTATTTTTCTCACCAGTGCTGTTCCTGCTACCTTTGTGTTTCCACTTGTCTTGCCTCGAGCAACCGGACTCAACCCTGTTCCCACTCTCTGCTGGCTGTGACAGAACTCGCTGGGGGTCACTCATCTCCCCCGCCACTGACAGCAGTGCTGAACTGATGGGAAAGTGATGTTGTCCCCTGGCTGTGCTGAGGCCCAGCATAATTGTGTTGGTGAGCCCAGGGAGGGTATGTGTGACATATGGCGAGTGGGGAGGACGTTTATGATACAGCAGAGGGAGACCTGTCAGAATGGGCAGCAGCAGAGACACTGGCCTTCCCATGTGTGCTCTCTGGCAGGAGTCCTCCTACATTTATTTTTTATTCTCTGGGCCTATTGGGTGAACTTGAAATATTTTGGAGCCTGAGCGTGTGGGTTCAAGGCATGTACAACCATTGATTTTTGAAGAGCAAAGTGTGAATCCCCCCTATGGCTTTCCTCATGACCCCACATTTTCTAAAGTAACAAAATTGGAGAGGGAAGCCTGTACTTCCTTCCTTCCCTCACCTTCCACCTCCCTCCTAAAGCCGCCACAAGGCAGGGCAGTGCAGGGCAGGACAGGGCAGGGCCCAGGGAGGTGATCTCCTGCTGTCAGCCCACTGGCATTTCTCTCCCTGATGACTTTGACAAGGAGACATGGTAATGCTCCTGCTCACACCAGCTCTGGCTGAGGGCTCTCATGTATTTCTGCTCACACGCATGCTCCCACCATGGGTCTGGCAGCTGCTCTCATTTGTTCCCTCTATTTTTAACCATTCGGTGGTGCCCATCATGACTGTGCCTATGGGGAAGGCTTCCAGAGGTGCTTCCCCTTGCACGGATACAGGCAGGTGCTGAGTAAGGGTTTTCAAATGCATCCAATATCTCACAACTTAAACAGGAGCGAGGCACTCTGGCACCTTTTCTACCCTAATCTGCATCTTTTGTGCTGAACACTGTATTTAGCTAGGATTATTTCAGTGTCCTCGCCCTGCTTGTCTTCAGAATCACTGCCGTGCAAGCCAGCTCCTATCTGCGGTAAAGCCACATAATGGTGCGAGCAGTTAGCACCAAGCCTGGGTAAATACACCCACTTGGGCTGGCGGGCTTGGCTTGGCTCTGGGCTGACCACGGCTGCTTGGTCTCCGGTGAGGTTGGGGCAGGCTCCTATCTGTTGCTAATGCCTTCCTGGAACTCAGGCAATTTATATTAGCCTAAGGTAGGTCCTTGTGGGTCCTGGTGGCATGCACTGTACAGCACAAATGTTTGTTCTGTGATTCCTGATTTGGGGAGGTGCAAAGGGTATGCTCAAAAAGAACCCCTCCCCCCCACTATCTAATTAGTTGCCCTATTTTTTTTTCCATTCCTTTATTATTATTTCAGTGGTTTCAAGTTTATTAAGAGTATCATAATATCAGAGGTTTTATTTAAAGCCTCAGGTCCTGAAATCTTGCAAATGCACAGGGCCTGCTGCTTCTGGTGCAAGAATAAACAGAGCAAGAATGAGTTCCTGCTTTCTATAGCCACAAAGCCGGGCCAGAGCACTAAATACCCCTCAGTCACCCAAAATGTCAGCAAAGAGAAAGCCAATCTGTTACACTGGGGTGTATTTAAAAACAAGTCCTCCTCCTCCTTTCAGCCTCTCCTTTCAGGGGGCTCTGAACAGCAGACATCCTTTCTGCATAGTGACACTGTTTGACCCATTTTTGGATTGGGATGAGCAGCTGGCCATAAGCTGCAAGGAGGAGGCCACGGTGCAGTGAGGAGATGTCCTTGGAGCAGTGATGTGATGTCCCTGGAACAGGGAAGAGATGGCCATGGGGCAGGGAGGAGGTGACCATGGAGCAACGAGATGTCCCTGGAGCAGTGCAAAGGCAGGAGCCGTTCCCTGAGCATGCAGGAAGGAAAAGACCCCCACTCCTAATGGATTCCTTCAGATAAAAGAGCCCCAGCTACCTTTTTTTTCCTTGTAATGGCCCCTGAGGCTAATGTCTTAAAGAGGAAACAAAAGGATTGCTTTACATCACACAAGTGGGGCAGGAGGGAAGTGGGGAAAGAAGCACTTGAGTGCTGCATCCCTGCCAGGGCTCCTGCAGCAGGATGGAGGCCGGGGGGAGGGGTGCAGCTGGCCCTAACTTGGGCTTTGCTGTGTGGCCTCTTGGTATTAAACCCTTTATTAACCCCTTCTCTGCTGCTCCGGTGCCCATGTGCTCCAGCAGGGCCCTGCCGTCCTGGGCCATTGAGACAAGCACGGACACCAAAGAGGGCCACCTAAATGGGCTTTGTGGGCACGGCCAGCAATGAAGATGTATCGTCTGCAGCGGCTAAACCAGTGAGAAACAGCGATAATAATACTGAAAAACACAAAGGAATTCTGCAGTAATGCCTTAAAAACGACGGCAAGGGATAAGCACGAGGGAGCTTGAAGAGCCGAACTCAGCGGCAGGAAAGAGGCTTCCTACGGAAGAGGGGTGTTGGGCGAGCGCTAAACCAACCCGGGTAGCGTGCAGCTTCCAGCAGCTCCAGCTGTGCTGCTCGTCCTTTGTCTGCTCTCTCCTCTGGCAGCTTTCCAAGGGAGGGCAGAGCAGGTGTGACAGCCACGGAGGGAGTCCCAGCAGCAGCTAAACCAGGCGGTCAGCCGGCAGCTGTGGCTGCAGGCAGAAGCTGGATGGAGATGCAGCAGGTTCACTCCTCTAACAGGGATGCTGCTGCTTGTGCTGCCCGTTGTGACTGGGTCCATCATGAGAGCCATTGTGTCCCTCTGTTTCGTGGCCGTTGGCTTTTTAAACCACCCACTCTGGCAGCCGAAATTTTCCGTGCTCAGTCCCTGCACAGCACCTTCTGTGCATCTGTATTTGGCAGGGTGTTGTGTAGGAGAGACTGCTGTGGGCAGAATAAACCGTGTAACGAAGTAAAAGGGGCGTCTTTGATTAGCAGCTAATAGAAGAAAATCAACTCTTTTAGACCATCACCATCCTTGCCAAAATGGATCAGAATGATGTTTTGCTAATGCCCTATTTTTGACCCTGCCCTACACCAGTTTCTTTGCAGGAAGATACAGGGAAGTGAGCCAGTCAGCATCTCCTTCTAGAGCATCCCTCTTACCCCTAGGATCCCAGCTCTGTCACATCCCTGAAGTGCTACCTCTTTATGCCTGTCCTAAAATAATTTTTCAAGTCTTTTGTGCTTGGATTTAACGTGTTTAAAGAAGAGCAGGTAATGATATTTGTCCTGATACAGTTTACATTGATAATAAATATTTTTCTTGGCTGAATATGACACAGCTGAATAAAAGACTGTGGCTGACTGACGTGGTGTCCTAAGACTTTCAGCCTTGTAAGGCAGGTCTGTCCCCTTTGCAACATTAAGGAACCTGCACTCCTCCAGCCCGTGAGAACTACACTGGCTTCTCTCAGGAAAGCTTACCAATGAGGATCCCATCCTGCCATTGAAACCTATAAGAAATGCAGATAAAGTGAAAAATAATTAAAAATTAATAAAGAAAACAAATCAAACCCTATTCCCTTTAACAGTAGGGCCAAGGGAGAATACTGGGCACTGAAAATGGCATATCCCCAAGGAACAACTACCATCTCTTCAAAGGCACAGTTCTCCCAGAAGCAATAGGAGCAGCATCTGTGCATACAGCTTTTAAGTTTGTAATTTGTCTGTAATTTCTCTGCAATCACCAGTATTCTGTGGGGCTTCTAGGGTGGTTTTTTAGTGTGTGTTTTCTTTTCCATTGCAAAGACCCAACTCTCTCTCTGAAAGCCCATATGCTCCTGTCCTGTTTGACTTTAGCATGCAGGAAATGGCCTCTGTCCAATTAGCAGCATGGGAATTAGCACTGCTCAAAATTTGCTACTCCCCACTGTATTCCCCTCTGAGACTGCTGAACTTCAGTGCTCGATTTTCTCTCTTTCTCTCTTTTTTAAACAGCATCACAAAGATTGAGTGCATAGCAAACTATTAGAAAAGCACTGTTAATACTGAAGTCAGAAGGTGCAGCTGTTCAATTCCTAGTAATGGTAACACAGAGGGATTTCAGGTGAGTTGTGTTTTCAAGGTATTTCTTTCTTTGCTAGCTTAGTATATATCATTTATCTTGTAAAATATTACTAATGTTGGCCAGTCTTGCACCTCATCATGAACTCAACTTGTAACATTTGGTACTTTACTAAAGCCCAAGCCTCTGGAATCTCGTGAGTAACAGAAAAGTCTCAGTTTTAGCATTGCCACCTTTGTGAAAAGAACATAAAACATCATCAAAGAGCAAATGGACAATGAAAAGCAAATAAACAACCACAATTCTATACACACACTTATATACATGAACATATACATTTATACCAAAATAATTTTTTTCTAACGCCAACTCTATTTTTCTAAAGCTGACTCTAACAAGGGAGAGGAGTAAGCAACAAACACTCTTTGTATGCTTGGGATTGACATTTCTGCATGAATACCACGTGTCGTTAAAAAGGAGAAATTAATCTGAGATAACATAATTACAATAACTCATTTTTAACATCCTGTGCTTGAGCTTTTACCAGTGTGACTTTAATGTGATATGTTTCTGTGGCAGTGCATATTTACTGTATAAAAGAGATAGCTAGTGCTCTTTTGTGATGAATGCAAAGCATGGAAAGGAAACTTTTTATTTAGGCTGCTGGACACAGACCAAAGCTGTAGTTTTTCCTAGCTGTCTAGCTCCCAGACTGGTTCTCACAGTAGGTGCCTAGTGTCACTGTAATGGGTTTCTTGAAGTCCTGGCCTGGATTAGGCAGTTACAGATCAGAGTGAGATTCCTACTGAATTACACATGGCTTGCCTTCTTTTCAAAGCAATTAAAAGAAGATTCTTTAAAACACACTTTTAATAAGTTGTACTGGAAAGCACATCTCCTGAGCAAGGGTGTAAGTCCCTGCTGTGTCTTCTGCCATTCACCCACAATCACAGTCAAAATTAAATGTCATTATTGTCATTATTAACCTTGTGTGAAGCAATGAGGCCAGGCCCCAACTGGACTGGATATTCTACAAAACTATCTTCAGGTGCAGGGCCTAATATGGAAGCTGCAAACCACAGTAGCTGGGAAAAACTGAAGAGAAGGCTGAAAAAGCATTTGTTTATTGGGGGCAGGGGAAGGGGATTGAGCTGCCCTCTCCTTCTCTACCAGGAACCTGTTGAAGGCATATCAGATGGTGTTTAGGAAGTCAAACTTCTTTCCCATATTCAGTGGGCCAGAAATGTGCGATCCCATAGAATCACTTAGAATAGGTTTCATACAGAATCATAGAATGGTTTGGGTTGGAAGGGACTTTAAGGATCACCTGGTTTGAATGTCCCTGACAAGAGTCTTCCACTAGACCAGGTTTCTTGAACACTTCCAGGGATGTGGCATCCACAACTTCTCTGGACACCCTGGTCCAGTGTTTCACCACCCTTACAGTGAAGAATTTTTCTCCTAATATCTAATCTAAACCTGCCCTCTGTCAGTTTAAAGCCATTCCCCCTTGTCCTACTCTATAACCTATTTGTGGCCAAATTCCAATAACTGGTTCTCTTTCATCTCTAGATGGAAGTGGGGCAGGGCCTCCACAGACACAAAACAAGGAAGGCACACCTGGATGCAGCAATAATTCCAAATCATCTTTTCATTCTGAGTGGACACAAAGGGGAAATGTTTTGCCAAAATAGGGGAAAGCTCATCATCAAACAAACTTGTATGGAACTGCATTGCAAGAGGCTCACATAGGTCTCTTGAGGTTAACACAACCTGTCTGTAAGGTACAAATGGTGTTGAACTGGGAGGAATTTGGCAGCACGAGAACACAAGGCAGTATGGCTTCTCTTGATAGCAAAAGTAAATAGATTATACTCGTGGCAGTCTGGAGGCAGCCCAGAGGCCCATTTTCCCATGATGAGGAACTC
This sequence comes from Peucedramus taeniatus, assembly GCA_013400575.1. Lineage (NCBI taxonomy): Eukaryota > Metazoa > Chordata > Aves > Passeriformes > Fringillidae > Peucedramus > Peucedramus taeniatus. Next base: position 98,688 of record WBNO01019860.1, on the reverse strand, counting down.
TTCCACTATCGTTCAGTGGTGGGAAAATAAATAAGAGAGCCCTAGGAAAGAATCTGGACGGAAGTGCTGGTACACAGAACTGAGAGATGCAGCAGCCTTTGGAATAAAAGAGTTTTCCTCAATTTTCAAGAAATAATTAATTTTTTTTTTTAATTGGAGAAGACACTGTCTTTTTTTGATAAGCTGTTTAGCCAAACTAAGACCATGGGGAAGTACTATCCAAATTATGTCTAGAGTCTCTGGTAGCGTATGGCTTCACCATAGTGTTTGACTCCAAATAATTCTTTGGTCATCTTTTGGTCATCATCATTTTTCTATTACATCCCACCTGTGTTGGAGTTTGAGCTGAAAATCTATCCTAGAAGTGTGAACCCATTCCCATCATGTCCTCTCCTAAGAATACCTTGTCATGTTTGCTAAGGTCTGCACAGAGACAACCTCATACTGTCCCAGGAACTAGTTATTATTACACTGTGGTGATAATTAGACATTTTTATAAAAGGATTTTCTTCAAATCTAAAGCTCGCTTATCAGTCTTTGTCCCTCGAATGTGCACCTGATTGCACTGTAAGGAGTCTGTGTCATCCATCCTTCCCCTTTCAAGGATCCATAACCTAGCTGGACACAAGGGCCATCTGCAGGTGCCCAGGATGCTCCTGTGAGCTGTGTGACAGGAGGTGATGCTGCTGCTCAGGTGTGGCAGCAGTGAGGATGGTGGGTGGCCCGGCATGCGGGGGTGGGTATGTCACTGCACGCAAGGGCGCTGGGGGCAGGATCGCTCTGCCGGCTCCCTTCGGGTGGGTGGCTCAGCATCAGCCCTGATTACTGACTCCTGTGGGGGCGTTGGGTCCTCCCTTAATTAGCCATGGCCTGTGGTCATTGACAGGCTCTCGGCCATTTTAATGAAAAGATGTGTTCTAACAGTGACCTTGATCTAACCAGGAGGTGCCAATCACATCGAGAATGACTGTCATAACAATCATCGCCGGCACATCGGGGACCTTAGGACCAGCAGAAAGACAGGCAGCACTTGTTCACAGCCTCCGCGGCTTCAGCCTGCAGCAGGTTAGAGGAGCCCAGAGCAAGGGAATTTACACTTTCCACCATGTGCTTGCGTCCCGATCTGAGGAATTAGCTCTTCTGTTGCGTATTAGTGAACTTCAGCCCGCAGTAACTGCACAAAGGTCTCCTCTATCGCTCCTCCGCTCGGCTCGCACTGACTCTGTCCTCCAGCAGCCTCAGCTGGCTGTGCCCAAGCTCCCGTGCAGGTTTGCCCCCGCCGCAGCACCCCAGGGCACCGCACTGGGATGCGCCAGCGCTGGGGGTCCTGTGAAGAATTCCCGCCCCCTCTCCCCAAAACCCCTTCTTTGTTCTGCGCCTTCATTCCCTATTCATGTGATCACCTCGGTGCAATGCTGTCTCTCTCCTTCCCTGACTCTGCAGGAATCAGCGGTAGCTTCCCTCTCCATCTGCTGCTGCAGAAGGCTCCTGGGCTGCGCACTGCCCTTCCCCCAGTATTTGTAGGTCTCTCCCTCCCTCCTCGCCCTCTCTCCCCCCTTCACCCCCTACAAAAGTCCTCAAGAGTCAGCTGTCACTTGTTTTTATTTTCTCCTGGCTCCTGTAGCACGGTCACATCTGACTTGCCTGCGCTATTCCTCCGTGGCTGGGGGAAAACGCGGCCAACTTTTGCCTGGTGTCAGTTTAGCAGCCTGGGCCGCCTCCTCCTCCTCCTCCCTCGGGGTCGCAGGAGCCGTTGCCGCACTGTCTCCTCTCCTTTCTCATCATGGCTGGGCTGCAGCTGGCGTGACTGGTTTGAGAAAATCTGGGGCCCCCCGCGAAGCTGCTCAATTGAGTTTGCCTTCTCCTCCCTCCCCCTGCCCCTGCAAGGCTCGGGAGGGTCTGCGTGACTTTTCCCCCCCTTCCCCCTCCCTTTGGCAGGCAGGAAGGCCAGTCCAAGCCAGAGATGGAGGCAGGAAAGCTGTTGATGGTGCTGGATGGGGAACTCACGGCAACTGTGGGGAGCAAGGGCTTTCTGAGATCCCTGCACTGCTGCCTTTTGGGACTCAGCCAGAACAAAGCACCAGTGGCTCCTCCAGCATGCAGGTGGACATCCCTGGTGCTGGGCTCCATCATGCCCCAGCCATCCCGTGGTCCTATCCCCACACTGCCCAGCCAGGGACCACTGGGGTTCCACAGTCCTTAATGAATTGACCCTTTCCTGCTTTCCTACTTATCCTTTTATGATTGCCCTGGGGCTTGGTTCATTTTACTCCCTCCTTTAATGAGTCAAAGGGGTCCAGTTGGACCCTTTCCAAGACTTAGCTTCCTGCATTTCTTTACCCTTTCTATAAGCTTAATGAATATGCCACCAAAAAGCTCATTAGATGTAATGTCAGTTCTATTTCTGGTACTCCCTCTTGGAGAAACTGTGTCCTGTGCTGACAGGGAGATGAACCCAATGACAGCCACAAATAAATACCAAACTCCTCCTGTCCCTTCTTTTCTGTCCTTCCCATTTTCATGCTTAAACAGGAACAAGGGAAGATCCATGGGCCCTTCTAACTTTTCCTGTTAGTTCATTTATCCAAGACTGTCTTCCCTCTTGTCCCCTCGATCTAAAACCAGTAGTCTGGACTTCTTGCTCCCAGTCACTGCCCTGGCTGCTGCTGTGGCTTTGGTGTGTGGCAGGGAGGTGAGAAGCTGCAGGGAGGAAGTGGAGCCTTTAGAGAATGATGCAAACCCTAGTGCTTCTGGGAAGCAGTCAGCCCTGTTTATTACAGGTGAATCAGAGTTCCATGACTGGTGAATCACTGGAGTATTTGACATGTCAGAGCAGTTGAAAAATGAATCACTGAAGGTTTGATCTCCAGAGAACAGATTTTTTTTTTTCCCCCTACCAAGGAAATTTGGGATTGCTTCAGGGTTTGTTTGGGTCCCCTCCTCCCTTCCAGGGAAACAGGCATTCACAGAGACAGGCAGACAGATATAATGGAGAGCAGGGAGAAGAGAAATTTAAAGATGCAGTTAGGTGGTTGGGAGCAGTTCCCTCCTGCTGCCTGTTCTTGACTGATGCTTGTTATGTATATGTGAGTCTGCCTCTTGGTAGTGACCAGGAAGGCAGAAGTAGCAGAAGAAAGAGGATATGGTTACCTTGCAATATACAGTATCTGTGCTAGAAAGTTGGAAAATGCATTCTACTTGCCTTGCAAGCCCCTTGAACCCTTCCAAAAGTTATAGGAGAAAAGTTCTTCTGCTTTTCTATTTCATTTTCTACAGATGTATTTTTCAATGTAATGTTATTTTGTCAGCTGTGTTAATATCATCTGGTGAGGAGGTCTATTTTGGGAGTGAGGATTCTCGGCTCTAGGGCTTGTAAAATACAATATGGCTTTTGATGCAGCAGGAGCACTAACGCCCTCATAGAAAAATCCTATTTATGTTGGAATTTGAACAAGGTGTTACAGTGATTTAAAGGGTACAAAATCAAAAGTATGCCAAGATTAGTGGCCTCCTATTGGTCTTAATCTTGTTCCGTTACCATTTTCAAAGGTATATTAATAGCTTCAATTTTTAATTTGAATTTTTCTTCCCTGTAAGGTATCATTAAGTTGAAAGGTGCAAATGAATGACACTGGTAAATTGGTCTGCTGAATGTCTTTGCGTAGTATCGGAGGGTCAGATGTTTCCAAGCTGCTTCCCCATGCGGATATCAGTTCTAGAGTAGACTGGGTCCTGTACCTCCAGGGTTGTGGAGAAGGCAACAGCAGCTGTAAGTCACCTTAAACTTTCTTGGTTTTCTCTTCCTGTTTCAGAGTTGCAGCAGCCCCCATTTACTTACTTTTCTGTTCCTTCTTTAGTGCATGTCTCAGGAGATGGCAACGTGCTTTCTTGGCACGGCTCCTTGGTGTGAGTGCAGGTCACAGGGTGTGTCCCTGATTTGCAGAATGAGACTGCCCAGCATGAGCATGTGCAAGCAGAAGTGTTGGCTAATAGTCTTTCCCAAAGTACCTGCTCTAAAAATGGTGCTACCTAGATACTAATAACTGTTTGTTTTTGTATTAGTATTATTTTATTCTAATTAATTCTGTGAAAAGCTTCTTGCACAATTAAAATGATGAAGTAACAATGCAGAAGCTGGGAATCTCTAGAGCTAAGGGACAAACAGAAGCAGCAATTAGTGGATCTATCTTTAGCTCTTTGGCCCTTTGCAAGGACAACTCAGAGCTATTTAATATGGGGGCTGGGAAAGTTCTGTTTAAAAAAAATCTAGGAGAATACTTGTGCTCCAAGTTGTTTAGTTTTCCCTAACATCTAGTCACTTCTGAAATAGCAGTGTAGTTCTTAGTATTTCAAGATGAAACTGTCTTATATCCCTTAACCTTGTCTCATCTGATACAGATAGATATTCTACCAGGAAGCCTCACAAGAGATTAGCACTACTGATATACTCACCCCATAGCTACCACCTCCTTATTTGTCTAGGAGCATGCTGTGTCTGGCAGCTGGTAAGAAAATAAATAAATAAACCCCAGGAATCAAATTCCTGAGGAATCTGGTCATTTCAAGGTTCCTCTATACATTCACAGGTTTTAAAGGCCAGAAGGGACAATTATATTCTGACCTCTAGTGCAACACAATCCATTGAATTTCTCCTAGTGTCGCCAGCACTCAGCCATATGAAATGAGTTTGTGCTCTTTAAAATCCTCTCCTCAGCTCTGGTATCATCTCTCAAACAATCCCTTCTTACCCCTTATACTCTCCTGTTCAGTACTGTGTGTGTGGATGAGGGTGTTTTCAAACAGTAGCAGCCCCAGAGCAGGATTATTCCATGTTAAAGCAGCACAGTGCAATCCCTTTAACCCATGCTCACTGCTTCACCTCTGTGCCTTCATACAGCATTTCAGCCTGGCTCTCAGAGGTGGGGACAGCCTTTACAGATGTATCACAGATTGCTCCTCTCTGGGTCCCTCCATGGAGAGGTTTTAGGGCGATGTTTTTTTCCCCAGCAGGGAGGATGGGTGGTAACTCTTCCAAGTGGCTGGAGAGCAGTAGCACTGCAGCTGAGGGCTGGCTGGCTGGCTGAAGCCACTCTTAATACAGCCTTGGGAAGGGAAGGTTCATGTCTTTTTGCTTTATTTATTTCTGTGACAGCTGAGGTTGAGGGCTGGCCTGCCTCTCACAGGGACAGTGGCAGCCAGTGGCTAGCCCTGTTCACGCATCTGCGTGGGACTGGGAGCGCATTGATGTTGGGAGACCGTTGCCTCTGCACCTGAAGTGGGCAGAGCTGAAACCTTGCAACAGAGAAATAACAGTTTCTCAGCAGATGAAAAGGGTGGGAAGGAAATCTCGGCCAGAATCCCTGGCCCAGGTAGAGCAGGGGCAGAATGCCCCTAGCCTTTAGTCAGAGCAGTACTCCCAGCACACCTGGGCAGAAGAGATGACTGATTCCTGTAATGAACCTGAGTAACTTGTGTGTCAGAGGATTACTGCCTCCCCAGCAGGGTGGTCAAAGCCTGGAAGCTGTCTGCAGCCTGGCAGAAGCTTTGCTTGCCTTCTGTTAGTGAAAGGAGGGCTGGAACCCCAACACATTTCTGAGGTGGGCAACTGGCAGCGACTGCTCACTACCCCTGTGCTTGCCATGGCAGCAGCATTGCATTTACCTCAGTGCAGATGAGGGCTGGGTCTGGCTCACTGTTTACTGGTGTTAAACCAGTACTCTCATTTTCAGTTCTCTTATGATGAATCTCGCTTCATATATTTATCCAGAAAGTCTGAACTGATATTATCTCTGTATCCTCAAATGCTGGTGATGAAACATCTACCCTGCACAGTGATTCTTGATCAGAAAGAATGACTTTTTTTTTGCTGTGCTTTACACCTGCCCTAAATTGTGTGGGGTTTTTGGAAAGCAGTGTAGTTAGGCATCCACCAAGAAATTTACCCCTCTACCTCTCTGAGTGTGCCAGAGCTCCTGTTGCTTTACCTGACATCTTCAAACATGCATTGCCTCTGAGGTGGAGCTGAACAATCACACAGGGCTGCTCTTCCTTATTTTGGTCAGTTTATTTACTTAGGTATTCATCCAGGACAGATGTCGAGCTATTCTAGCTGGGCAGCAAAGCCTGAAGGCTCAGGCTGAGAAGCAAATAAAAGAACCTCAACAGTATTATTTTTTTTTAAAATCTCATGATCTGTTAAGCATGTCTCCCTGTCTGCCAAGGGCCTGACTGGTGCTTCTGGACTGATTGGTTGGCAGTACTACCATTTCCAACAGTTTCCAGCCTTCCCATAGAAGCAGTAATGTGGTTTTTATATATTTTGGTCTTGCTCTTCACTCTACTGCTGTCTTTAAAATGGCTGAAAGTCCTGAGTGTAGGGCGTAGGTGTTTCTCAAAAATCCCTTTGTGCAGTACTCTCTTTTCCACAGCCACGATTCACTTACCATTATAAACAATGCGATAACTTAATTCCGATGGGCTGCTTTAATGTGCAATAAAATATAAATTTAGGCAGCATGTAAAATAAGCTTTTCCTGCCATATGACAGAAACCACAACTGTCTGGCATGGACACACAAGCCAGAACCTGAAAGAAAGCAAAGCACAAAGCCAGACATGATCTTTGATCATATGTTGTTTAAAATTAACAGCACAGATCATACCCACACTTAAATAACACATCTGTCTGGGGGCTAGATAGTAACACACAATATGCTTTTTTAATTCATTATGCATTTGAATCTCTCCCAAGTAACAGGTGGTTTTCTGACAACGAAGCCTGCCAAAAAAGGCTTGAGAAAGGTCTGGCTGATGGTTATCCTGGGAGATGAGGTAGCCTGGGTTCCTGGATAGCAACAAGCCCTGGCTCTCTTAACTCTTTTCCTGCTGATTCTCCATCAGTTTCTGTCATAATTAATGCCCTGCCTGCCTTACAGCACCTGTATTCAGGCCTTCAGAGGGGAAGTTGCTTCCCAAGGCAGAGCAGCAGAGGTTTGGGATCTGCACCCTGGGGCTGAGGACCTGTTCCACATGGGCAGTGCTGGGGGTGCCAGTCTGGCTGCCAAGCAGGTTCAAACGGTGGATCTGGTCTGAGCAAACACATGGCTTCCTCTGGGGATGGGTCCAAGCTAATGACCTTAGAGATCCTTTATGGCACCTTTGGAGGGTGGTTCATCCTGGGTTGTAACCACTTCTGAGATGGCTGTGCCCGCAGGATGCCTGCTTGTCTCCCAGACTGTCTCCCAGAGGGAGAATGACAAGCTTGGATGGTAAAATTTGCGCTGCAAGCAGGAGTCAAAGAAGTGAATCCCACCTGAGCTGCTCACACACTGCTCTGGGAGAGCTCAAGCCTCTCAGGCTACCTTGACGTGGCTATGTGTTGCCTTTTAAACCAGTGCACATCTGAAAGGTGTGGGTGGCATGCAGACAAGGGCCTGGGGTCTGTCACGGCAGGTTCCCATGTTCCAGGCCCCTGCCATCTGCTGTTCACAGGCGCCTTTGAAGCAGAGGGAAGTTCTGACTCTGCCAGGCTTGGTGTTCACTGAACAGTGACTGGCACCCAGTCTGAGAGAGGGATGTATAAAACCTGATGCATTTTCTTTTCCCTACAGAAGGGGAAAGTCATCTGTAGCAGATGATCCAGCTACAGCATGAGGCAAAGAAATGATTAACTGTATCTCATTATGCATGACAGCAACTGCTAGAGCTTATGAAGTTAGCCACATCTTTTAAAAATCTAGTGGTGGTGTCTGGAGTCCAACACATGTCCCACTGCACAGTTCCTTGGGGCTGTGATGCAGGTTTGCTGGTGCAGAGCCTGCTGGCTCTCCAAGCTGGGGGGAATGGGAATATGATGTGGCCTCACTTCTCCCCTGGCTTTTTTGAATCCTTTTTGGGGGGACTGTAGATCTGTCTGTCCCCCTGGCATCTTGTGAGCTCAGAGTAGAGGGAAGATTGCTGACCTCAGCCCTTGCAAAGTGAGGTGAGCTCAGCTCCAGCAGTAATGGATTTGTGTCCCTTCATATACTCCAGTTATAACAGTAATTCATTTTGACCTGTTCCTTGTGTAAGCAGCTGCTCTGGGAGGTAGGGGAAAGAGAGACATGACTTCCTCCAGGGTTCGCACATAGTAGTTCCCATTTTTGGCAAAATAAACTCACCAGAGGGTGATGGAAAGCCTTTCCCTCAGCTAGGAGCTCCTTGATCCTCACACCCCCAGGGCAGAAGGAAACAGCTTCCTTTGGGTGCTTGGTACAGGCATGCTTTACTTACCAGGAGTGCTTGGTTAGACCTCCTCCAGACTGGACAGACTGGGGGACCTGAGGTTTGTAACCTGGGGATGGAACAGGAGATGTTCATTTTAGCTGCTTTCCTGCATCTAATGACATGTTAGTCCTCAGGGTCCTTCTGGGTCACTTGTCACATGCAGTTTGGGTCGAGGTCTGCCCAGAACAGATTTCCAGATCAGTGCCTGCCACTGCTGAGAGGAAGTTTGTTAAAACAAACTTCTCAAACACAGTTTTTGTGGTTAAGTAGAGTCCACGGAGACACAGGTAGTTACTGGGAGGTGAGGTATGATTTGATCCCAGCTGCCCTGTCAGTCACAAGGAGGCTTTGAGAACTCCTGGCACTGAGCAGGGTGCAGATAAACTCTGAGCTTAGGGAGTTGACAAGCCTGTGTCCTGCTCTCTTTTCCTTGTGAATTTTTTGTTCTTCTCATGCATTCATCCCACAGGTCTGCTTTGCCCACCACCCAGGTAGGAAACAGCACTGGGAATACTTAACACAGAAGAGCTAGTAGGGTTCCTTGGCTAGTAAAGGACTGTAAATGGCAATGATTCCAGACTCTGAAGACAAGGTGTTGGGTTTGGAGGCTTTGGCTTTAGCTCCTTACTGGCAGGGTGAGCAGAGGCCTGCAGATCCTCTGACACATACACTTGTAGGTGGAAGAGGGTTGCAGCCATTGACACTGCCTAACCACAAAAGTAATTTTTCATGCTGTTTGCAAATTAGGGGACTTTCTAGGAACACCACCTGTGCAAAGTGCACTCACACAAAATGGCAGTGCTTGCACACCAAACCACTGGGGATTGCCTGGGCAGCTCCCCACGCTGCTGCCCTGCTGCACCCTTGCCCCTCCTCTCCCCTGCACCTCCTGGGCAAGGCAAGGAGGGATTTCCCCCAGGTCCAGCGCCTGCAGCCGCAGGAGGAAGTCGTTCCGAAGAATGCACCACCTCACCAGGGCGTGAGAAGGCACACGCGTTCAGAAACCCTGGTGTGGGAAGACAAAGAGCCATCAGAATCGCGAACCTGGCTGCAGGAGCGCCGGAGGAGCAGGGTCTCCTGTCAGAGGGTTGAAGGCGAGCGTTGCCCGGCGTGTTTGTGAGGAGTGTGTGGCACAGGCCTGGCAGGCGCCCGGCGGCTCTCGCTGAGGCGCGAAGGCCCCGCACGCCGGGGCTCCCCGGGGCCGCTGCTGGCCACCAGCTCGGCATCGGCAGAGCGCAGCTGTCAGCTCAACTCCGGAGGGACCTTGCTGCGTGTTTACATGAGGAATCATATGGTAACCTCTTCTAGCTGGTGGGCAACTCGCAGGGTTACCGCATCTGCAGTGGAATTACCTCATCGGTGTGAAATGCGGTGCAGTGGAGGCAGGAGCAAAGCAGGCTGCTCCGGGGCATGGCTGCCTCAGCAGCAGGCTGCAGAGCAGTGACCGCTCAGGAAAGAAACTTGAAATCTGCTAGTTTCACAATCATGTCAGTTCACGAAGTATTGCTCAAATCAGCTGGGATTGCTTTGCAGAATGAGTGGGTAGCCACGCATGCACCCTTTGGATCCCTGTAAGGAGTCAGCTGTGCTGACCCACCCGATGCCCGGCTGCCACGTAAAGTCCTGGTGCAGGGAGCAGCAACCAGGGTGTTATTCTCCACCACAGGTAAAGACTGGGAGAGTGGAGCCTTTGGCATCGTCTGGCTTAAGCATGTTTCTTGACCCAGATTGTCCTGCTTCACCTCTTTAAAATCAAACCAACCAATTATATGTGTATAAATAAAAAATTGCATGTGATGCCCAGGAATATATCATAAATTATTGGTACCATAGGCGGAGGAGTTTATTAGCCCCTGTCAAGCTATTCACAATGTAAAGGACATACTGACCTAGAATGATCTCTTCCTTCCAGTCAACATTTACACTGTAACAGGAGGAGAGCCAGTCAGTATTTGTGCATTGGTAAGGTTAACCCTTCAGGCTACCCATGCAGATATTTACTCTAGGATTTTGTGTATGGTTCCAACCCTGGCAGGCCATTTTTATTTCTAATAAACCCTTTTCTTAATCGAGGAAGCTGTGAGCTGGAGGCCACCACTTCTGTGAACAAACATATTTTAAATTCCTTAGAGTATGTGTGTATGCACACATATATTTGTGTGTCTGTGTGTATTTTTCTTTTCTCCCAGGCTATTTATCATGTCCAGTTGGACACATTGTGTGAGCACAGCTGCTCTTATCTGGCACAGGGTAGGATATTAAAGGGAAGATTAAGATTACCATTTTGCTTTATTTCATTTCTCAGAGCTTGATCTGCATAGCCAGTTCTTGTGTGTGTGTGTGAGTGCAGAATAATAGTTGTGAGCAGCGTTCACACGTGGTGTCTCCAGGCAGTAGGTAAGGCACATCTGGAGTTCACAGCATCCTGGAGATAGTTGCTTGAATCCCAGGAGCGTGGGTCGGGCTGGGAATGGGGGGCTGGTATCCATGGTGAGGCTCCCTATCTCACAGTACCAGGTGTGTGCATGTGAAGTAAGTTCTTGGAAAGGCCGTTCTCGGGGGGAAAGAGAGAAACCGGGGAGAGAGGTAATTAGGAACTACCTTGCACAACTGAACCGGCTCATTAGGGATCAGTAAGGGAAGGACAGTGCTCGGAGCAGGTGATGTGTGCAGAGGTTTCACACAGCCTGCCACTGGCCATGCTCTATTTCTTTTTCCTTTCCTTTTTCTCTTCTCTCCTCTCCTCTTTCCTTTCTTTTCTCTCCTTCCTCCATTTCTCTCTTTCTCTGTGCATAAGGGTGGAAAATGGAGCTTCTGAAATAATTCCAGATGGGTCTGTTTGACAGCATCAGTGCTAGTTGTTCTCTAAACTGAAACAAGATCCATATTTGGATCAATATAGATTTGTGTGTGGGGAAGTATTCCCTTTTATTTCTTTGTCAACCCAGTGTGGCAGAGCTGCTAAAAACCACATGCTCTGAAGGCTACTAGTTACTAAAACAAGCCCTTCTGCCTGCTCTTTGTGCACTTCATCCATTTCCATACATAGAGTGTGGCTGGTCTTACACTGTTTGACCCCTGCACATCTAAGAATGTGGCCATTGCACTTCTGGAAATTTGGAGCCTCCTGAATCCCGCCCCAGCTTCCCAGCATCCCTCAGAGCAACAGAAGCATGATGCTGCCTTAAGCTCCCAGCAAAAATTGGGTGAATATGGCTCATAATCCAAGCTTAAGTGGATTTATGGGGTGAAGAGGCAATCCTCCTTCTGTTCTGTGTTTCACAGTGCTGTTTGGAAAGGAAACTGATGCATGATTGTATTAAATCTTCCCTCTGCTCCAAGCCCTAAGTCATGCTGGAAAACAACATGTCCTTGTGGGATGCTGAGCATTGGTCCTTGTGAAGCACTAGGCACCATATAATACCAAATCTGATACAGGATCAGACTGGGAAAGGCTTCCCCTAAGTAAACTTACTATTTATGTTATGTTCACCAGTGGGTGTCTCTTCAGCTTTGCCACTGTCCTCCAGCCAAGCAGGGTTACGACTCTGTGTGCTAGGGTGGGCTTGAACCTTCTTTTTGCAGGAAGAATTTTGAACTCAAGGACTTAGGAGAGGAAGCTGCAATTCTCTCATGCAGGTGAAATTAGAGAAAGATATGACTCATTGGTGGGGCAAATTGAGCCTGCCAGCTGAGCTTCATTCAGCTGAAAAATATGCCCCTGTGGCTGCAGAGAAGCCAACCAGAACTAACCAGAGGGGTGCAAATCTTCGAGTCAAACTGCAAACTGGGAACAACAAAGCAAATCATTCAGGTAGAAGGCATGCAAAATGCAATTGGTTCTCTTGCACTTTACCTTGAATGGATTAAATCTGGCACTCGATGTGCGAACCCACAAGCGCTTGAACGGTAGTAAGCTGGCATAAGGCTGGCTATAATTAGAAGTGATATCTGCTCAGAATTAAAGTGCCAAATGTGCCTTCAGGTGTATTCATTCTCCATCTTGCTTTTTAGTCCAGGCCTGACACATTTGGGATTCTTGCCACAGGAACTGTACCAAATGACTCACTCACAGTGGTAGCCGTGTGCTGAAGACTGCATCTTACAGAATCAGTGGGCTTGCAGTTCAACATGAAAGGCAAAACCTCAGGAGACTGACATATGGTCACTTGGTTCAAATAAGTGCCTTCAAACTTGAAAATTTCTCTAAATTTTTATCTTCTTTCTGCCATTTCTACAGTTGTGGCATTTCTTGACTGATTCCTACCTTATTTGATTCTTCTCTGTCCTGTCATTCTTCTGCCTCCTTTTAGCCTCTGTGTCCTTGGGCAGTCCCCACTCTCAAATTCCTTCTTTAAACTGCAGGCACCACAAGCTCTCTGTTTATCCTTGACTCCCTGACAGCATGAGAGGTTTTATAGCCCCTCTGGAGGCTCAGCTGTAAAGACTGGAATGCTCTCTGCTAATTTCCTACTCATTCTCTCTTGGTTGCTGGTGTAATAGGGGACAGATCTGCAAAACCACCTAGAGGCGGGAGAGGTGAGCTCCACAGAGCCCATCTGCTAGATATTCTGGTGAGTCCACAGCCCAACAGCACAGCTGGGCAGCCAGCAACAGGAGGAGAAGGACAGGTATTGATGGAGCAAGTGTAGAAGGGAGAATAATATCTCCTGCCTCAAGGAGAGGCTTATTTTTCATTATGCAGAAAAAACCCAAGGATGTCAGGCTGGTATTGGTTGTATCCTGATATCCTATGAAGTGGTTGGTGTTGTAGGCACTCAGACAAGGATCTTAAAAATTGTTCCTGGATCCAATACTATCAACAAAATCCACCCAAGCTAACATTTGCTCTGCACTCCAAGTTGGCCAACCTGACTTTAAAGTGTTAGACAAATGAAAATGTGGTTTCTTGCATTTTGTAAGTCCAGGCATCTTTTAACACCTGTTGGTCTATTAGAAACCATTTTTTGTGTTTTGTAGCATCTTGTGTTGTGTTTGGCATGTCAGGAACAGAAAAGAAGGCCTGCTCTTCACACAATTCCCTTCAGATCAGATTGATAATATGTATTGAATGATGTTGCTTGAATCAATGCAAATTGATTGAGGGCCTCAGAGCATCTGGAAGATAACAGGACAGGAGAGACCAATATCCTGAAGGGATATTCATGGCCATTTTTACAGTGCTGCACAACTTCTGCCCAAAAGGAAAAACTTGCAGGTCATTTTGAGAGGAGGACATGCTTTGGATTAAAATTGAGAGCCTGTGTGACATAGGTAATGATGCTCCCTGAGTACTGTTATCCCTCTTATTTCTTATTACTCCTCTAACTGCTAAGAAATTACGATAACCATTGAATTATGGTCAGCAGGGAGTCTTAAAGAAAAAAAATTGGTTGTCTTAATGAGGAAGGGGGGAGCAGAGAAAAGAAGGGAGAGATTTTAATGGAGAAAACAAACATCATCAAGACATGGGGGTGTTTATTTTGCATCTAGATTGTACGCAAAAACAGGGAATCTGAAGAGCAAAGCTGCTGCTGCTGCTGCTGCTGAATTTCTGTCCATCTCCCCCATCCTGCTCAGAGTCAGAGGCAGCTCTCATAGCTGTCTTTGTGATAAAGCTTACAAGCAAATTGGACAGGGTGTCAGGCTGGCTATGAAATATGACAAATTAACAGCCGAGGCTGCTACTGCCCTGGTTACAGACACTTCATTTAGAAGTTATCATGTAACTGGATGCTTTCTGTAATTTGTGATGATACTGATTGTGATAAATTGCAAGATTCAGGTAAAAAATTCAGCCCATTCCTGAAACTGAATATTAAGGGAAGAAACGGTTGTCAATATCGTGCCACTTAACTTCAAGCCCCCCAAATGAGAAAAGATCTCACAATAACAATAAAATTCTCAGTCACTGAGCAATGTAATTATATTAAGCTAATTACATTACAATTAGCAAATCTTTAATTTATTTTTAATGCACTGATTAAACTTTATGTGGCAATCATAAAGCTTTCTGAATGGCAATCCTTTTGGGGAAGCATTGACACCAGCCAGGGGTCACTGGTTGATGTTAGAGTATTTCCTGAAGTAATAAATAATTGAATTTTTATCTAGCTTGGAAAAGTTTCCATACAAATGTTTCAGGCATATAATTTATTCCCTTCCTTCCCTTTACCTTGATGGCTGATAATGGAAAAATTAATGCTCCACATTCCAGTCCACTCTGTTGGTCCCATGCATTTTCATTGGATTGTTTGTTTGTTTTTTAAAGCTGGCAGCTGTCTCAAAGGACCCAAAGAAGTCCTTATCAGGTGGTTCTCAAGTGGTTTATCAGAGATTCCTCCTCTTTTCAGTAAGACTCCCTGTGAGAAAAGGCTGGGGAATATGCCTCCCTATAAACTCTACATCCCAGGTGTAGCACCATCTTGCACCAGACAAAGGAGGAAAATTAGGCATGATAAAACTAACTGGAATGAAGTTAGGGATCAGAGTGTTAAGCTCCCTGAAAGTCATGTTCAGATCCTGTATGGCCTTAGAGTCACTTAGACCATGCAAGTCCTTCAGACTTTGCCAATAAAGTTCCTAAGGCATCTTGTGCCATTTTGGAGCATACCTAACCAGTGCTTCTGCCTTGACCAGGCTGTGCAGCAGGGTGCTTATCTGACATTTAAGTTGGATTAGAAACAATGAACAGTGCGTTCATCCACTTATCTTGTTGCAGGGCTCAGTCTCACAAGGACACTTCGTATCCGCCTGTTGTGCTCTGCCAGATCTGATCCTTCTTTGGCCATTAGGCCAAAGGTTTTTCTTTCTTCTGTTTTGTCTACTTTCGAAAGCAATGATATAAATGTATATATTTCCTATGAAGCATGACTGCTTTGTAAAGAAGAGAAGGGTGGTTTTTCCACCTTGAATGCCTTACCAAAGGAGGGACTGAGAGTTCTCCACACAGAGAAACAAATCTCATCAGGCAGAAGAGGGGACAAAGCACTTTGGGTGGGACTATTCAACTGTTGTAAAAGATGGGAGGAGGATTTCGACATGGTTTTTTTTTTTCTGAACACCCTCTGTGGCACTGCTTAGTTCTGCAGGAAAGAGACATCTTTCTGAAAGGGGCATCCAAAATGAGAAAATACACAGAGTAAAATAACTAAGCTCTGGAGAGGAGAGTGACTTCAGCTGTACTCCTATCCCATATCCTCAGGATTTTCCTGGAGGTAAGTTATGATGGCTCCTTGTTCAGTCCAACGCTTTTAAAGTGAAGGCACGGAGCTCTGTGGATCAGGGCCAAATGCTGCTATCTCAAAAATTCTATGCCCCAGCTGCACATTTTCCCTGTCTTCTGGAGGAGGCGAGGGTGAAGGGGGTACAGAAACCAGCCTGTCCCCAAGCCCTGCCTGTCCTGAACAGCAGATTCCAAGCCAAATGGGAACCAGGCACCATGCTGGGAGGGTACTGTCTCATCCCTAAGGAGAAAACTGGGCTTTTTGCCCTGTGTCAGCATTACTGATGTAAAGCACCTACCCAGCTTCTGGGATGTGAGCTATTATCTCTGCAGGGCTCTGTGCTTCTCGGAGTAGATGTATCTGCTTCCCTGCCGTTAGCTCCAGGCTCTCTTGTATGGCAGGCACCAAGGCACATACAGAGACATGTGTTGTAGCTCCTTTTTTGGATCTGGTCCTTGGTGCTTAGGGACCAGATGTAATTTGTTCATGCACCTTGAGCTCTGCAGGTGACTCAGGAGCGTGGGACTGGCCTCTACCTACATTCAGCATCAGTGATAGGCAGCCATTCCCTGCAGACAAATTGGTGTGTCACTGCCACTCTAAATACACCAAAAGGAAATGGCTGAACTGGAGGAGTTGAAAACAGAGTATACTTAAAACTGTGAACATTTGGGACTGATTTTCATGCTCAGAATTTTGTAAAATTGCTCTGTCAGCTGAGAATAATTATAAAAAAAAAATAATTGAAAAATGTGTTATTTTACATCTTACAAGTAAGCAAGAGCAATGGCTCACCACTGTGTATGGAGTGGCCTGCAGTCCTTGTTTTTGTTTGTGTGGGACCTTGAGCAACTGCTGTGTTTATTTTTTCCTGATAATCTCTCTAATAGCATGGAAAAAGAAGGTACAGACTGTGCCTTTTTTTTCCTTTTTTTTTTTTTTTCTTTTTTTGGTGAGAATTAAAATAATTCATGTTTCTCCTCTGTGGAATGAATTTCCCAACCATAATACCTCACGTTGAGTGTATCTGGAAAGGATGCTGCCTTGTTCGATGAACTGAATTGTGCACACAGTTGGAGGCTCTGACAGTGCCAGCATCAGTGAATGCAAGTTGCATAAAAAAGAGGCAGCATCATTCATGACACTAATGAACAGTCCTTCCTCGTCCATCAGAGAAATCTTTCCCAGGGATAACGATTCTCCTAGCATTTTCTTAGCCATAAAAGAAGAGATTGTGCTGGGTCTTTGGTTCTGTATGAAACTATCAGGAAGATTTGAAGGCTGGGAACAGAAATCAATGTTTCTGTGATACTGTATTGGCTACATTCTTAGACCAGAGGAAAAAGATTTTGTTTTGACTGCACAGTGAACTTCTTGCTTTGCTTTGCTGCTACAAGATTGTGAAAATAGAAGGAAATTTAAGGGGACATATTTGATTCCAAACAAGTCTGCCAGCAAGTTCTAGTCATTGCAGTGTGATGTACCTGGTTCACTCATGTAGTCCTACAGCTTTAAGTAACTGTAACTTCATTGATTTCAGTGGAATCTCAGGAGTAAAAGGGGAAAATTGGTGTGACACAACAGTGATTCAGCTTTAATGTATTTCCTCATTCTTCTTCAGGTATTTATTATCATTTAAGAGACATCTACTTTAAATCTTTCTTATTACTTGAAAAAAAGTCTCCTAAGATATGAACAAAACCAATAGCAGAAGGGTCTCTGGGGATCTAATCTATAAAATGACAATTAGACAAGATCTAAAACTGGGGGCTTGATCGTAATAGCGATTGAGGGTATTATAATTTCTTTAAACTACTGAAGAAAAAGCTAAAGTATAGATGCAGTCTTTTCAGAAAAATACAATTTGTCTTACATAACTTTATGAGAGTTGTTGAATAAATATGGCCTGTACCTACTTATTTATCAGCATGTATTGCATCACTCCTAGGAAGTCCTGTCAGTGAAAAACTTCTACTGTAAGCTAGACCACAGCCCACAATTCCAGCTATTTTTTTTCTTTTAATCTGCCCTTTAAATATTTTGCACCTTGCTCCCTGTCTTTCTGTGCAAACCAAAGTAATACTTAATAGGCTTCTCTGTACACTCTGTATTGCTCTAATTTTCCAGTGCTTTATGAGTGACTCCAGTGGTGTGAAGTTAGATCCCAGTTGTTTTGTGGGTGATCATACCACTCTTAATGGCCTGTGTGTTTGTTTTATGTTTTAAATGCATGTGCAATGCCTTTGGGGGCAAGAAACTCATCCAGATAGCTCAGTCTAGGAGATTGTGTTCATGTTCATGATGGCAACCATAATGATGGGGATTAAAGCAGAAAAAAGAGTCTGAAGCTTGCCTTCTAGTTAGAGAGGAAAAATCACACCTTAGACAGTTGACCACATTGAGGTACCCTTTATCTGGCTGTTCCACTTCCCCAAGACATGCTAGCACCTGACAAAGCTACTTCTATACTTTATCCATTGGACAGAGCCGGATTTAAATTTTAAAAATTCTACATGACTGAGCAGTTTGATACAAGCCATTAAAAAATTATATTTTAGGACTATGATTAGGTTACAGGCTGCTTTTCTTTAAAGTAAATTTGTCACATGCTCTGCATTCATATGAGGCATGAGGCTTTTGTCACTGGAGGAAATCACTTTAAAGAACCAGACCAAATCCCTCACATTGGTGAAGTATCTGTAATTCCTGATCTCCCTCGCATGACTGATTTCTGCAGGAGTGACGCTTTTGTGATCCATGCATTAGCAATAACCAGCTACAGCTACAGTAATTAAGCAGTTTAAATCTAGCATCCTATATAGATCCACTTTGATTGCTTGCTTTCTTACTGTTCTTGTTACTGGACTTCATAAATTAACACTTTAGTAGATGGTGGGAAAGCCAGCTTTCCCCTCTTCCTGCCGTAAAATGAACCTCATTAGAAAACTAGTAATTTATTGGCACTGAGTTTGCATTAATACAGTAATGATATTTCTACTTTCAGTCACTGCAAATTGCAAAGTGTGATGCCAATTCAAGCAGAGTTGTTATTTTGTACTCTTGCGTCTCAGGAAGTTTTCATTAGTTCTTTGGGTTTAACAGAATTAGAGAGCTTCTTTGAGAAAAAAGTATGAAGCATGTATGAAGTATGAAAAGTATGAAGGCAAAAGTAAGCCTTCATTGTCTGACCAGTAAAGGCAATTGCTACTTCTGGATGAATATGAACTTGTGACATGGGACATTTCTGCTGGGGACGGCACTCGAGATTTTGCGTGACTGATCTGTCCTGTCAGAAGCCAAACTGAAAATTACTTTTACTCCTTTACTGGTGTGGCAGATTTACAGATCATCTTCATCTCTAGAGGAGAAATGAAGCACTCAGTCTCCAATATGTTTGTTTACAAAAGACACAGGTCTTATCTTTCTGAGTAATTCACAGGAATGTGAAAGCTTAAAACTCACTTTTTTTCTTTGTTCCCAAACCCTGAGCTTTTCACCTGGGAAACCCTTCTAGGTCAAAGCTCCTCCTCTGAGACCATATGACCTTTAAAGGTGGGCTTGAACCTTTTTTATGCAGCTGCTCTGCAATACAAATGAACCTCAAAGCTTTAGCAGCCAGACAAAGAAGAGGTCTTTAACCCACACAGTCTCTGTAAGGGGGGTCATTTATGCTTAAATGACCCCTAATGGGCAAGTGATGAGTACTGTTCAGCACAACAATATTAATGGGCAGGCAGGAGCACAGAGCAAGGGGTAAGATGGATGCTTGCATGTTTCCATACCTTACAAAGCAAAAAGGGGTGGGCAAACTTACCTACTCCTTTCCCAAAGGACTGCCAACAGCATCTGACTATTTCAAAAGCAATGCTGCTTTTGTAAATTTATTTCAATGAAATGAAAAGATTTCTAAATTCACATTTAATTAGATAAGTTTAGATTTATTTGGATTGTATAGCTTGGCTGATATGAAGGTGAGGAGAAGTAGAAAATTTACTTTATTTCCAATGATCTGATGTCCATTTCCATGGAAACAGAATTGGAAGCAGGAACCAAACATAAGCAGTCACAGCCCTGGTTAATTGCCCATGGCTGCTTTCTGTTTCCACTTCTATAGTGCTGAACTCTATGTTTCCTACTGACCCCGTTACTACATAACAATGTGTGTGAGAGGGACTGATGAGGGAAGACTGGGCACAAGAAAGGTGGAGAGAGGAAAGATCTGAGATGCAGATGCAGGCTCTCCAGGCTGACCAGCAAAGAAATCTCCTTTATTATTTGTTTTATTTGACTAGGAAAAAAATGAGGAGTAACATCAGCAAGACTAATTTTAATTAAGTTATTACTAAGAACTTGGTGCTGTAACAACACTTAATGACAACCAATGCAAATCTGGAGTTGCTCAATGGAAGTTTATGGCAGTTTAATGAGAGTTAATGTCAGACACTGTCCTTTAGTGAAAAAAAAAAACAAAAAAACCCCCAAAAATAATAATAGAGAGAAAAAAAATTATTAATAGAAAGCATGTAATAGAAACTGTGGCTGCTGGGGCAGTGACCAAACTGGTGTAAGGAGTCAGATCTTCTCAATTTGGCATGCACTGTCTACGATGCAACAGACTTCTAGGGGTAGGCCACCTTATTCAATGATAAAATTAAAATTGAGGATGGAAAACAAACCACAAGCAAAAATATCTCCAAGCTGAAAAACTGTTTTATTTGTTCATTAAAGTAATTGAACACCTCTACACTCTCAAATTTGGCCTAAAACCAGGAGCAGAAAATAGCATTAAAAACAATACTCCCTGTTCTTGTTGTTTCTAAAACTAGATTCTCCAGCAGGAAGAAATGATCCCCAGAGGTTTGGCTTCATGGAAACCCAACCAGATCTTAGGCCTTTTGAGGTTTACTCATCTCTTGTAATCATGCTGGCATCTGTCCTGTAACAGATTTCTTGCTGATACAGAACAGCTCATTCTAGTCTAACTGAGCTATAAACTAACCAAAGACTGCTGTTTGGAAGGATTTAAAGAGGATTGCATCAGAAAATAAGTTGGATAGGGTTTTGTGGGCAAAATACTGAAAATAATCTAGCATGCATTTCAATATGGAAAATAAAGGTGGAAACAGGAGGGAAAAAAAAAAAAAAGAGACATGTTATAAGGTCCTTGGGCTTTGAGGCAAGGTAGGCACAAAGCACAACAGCTTCTTCTCCCAGTCTCACATCCCACCATATTCAGTGACAATCTGCAACACTCTGTGATGGCCACGGGAGTGCTCCTCCTGCTGATCTCCCTTTCTGCAATACCCTTCTGCATAGACTCCGCCTTCCTTTGCATGTTAAACTCTGATCTGCTAACTTTGTCCACCAAAACAGTGGCTAAGTGTTGGAACAAACTTCCCAGGGAAGTGGTGGAATCCCCAGAAGTGTTTCTGAAATGACTGGACGTGGCACTTAGTGCTTTAGTTTAGTTGACGTGGTGCTGTTTGGTCAAAGGTTAGACTCTATGATCTTGAAAGTCTTTTCCAACCTTAATGATTCTATGATTCCATGAGAATATCCCAACAGCAAGCATTAAGCATCAAAAGAACTACTATCAGAGAAGTACAAACTTTTACAAACAGTATTCCATCAGGATGTACTGTGGTATTGAAATGCACTGGAATTTTCTTCCTCAAATAAATCTTCCCCTCCATTTTTTAACCCTGCCTCAGATATAATGGAAAGGGAGTGGTGATTTTAAACTGGACAATTTGTTCATAGCTTTTGGAAGAGCTTCCCTGATTGTCTAAATGTATATTGCTTGATAGATTGAGCGAGAATTGTTTCAGGTGCGTAGAGTCAAAAGATCAGGTGTAAGTGGTGAGGGATGTCTGACTGCAGCTGGAGTGTGGACAGGACAGATGGCTGTCGAGGAAGGAGGTGGAAACCTGGGGAATTCTAATGATGAGAAGCTCTGGGCTGCAGAAAAACTAAGTTCCTGAGAGATTTAGCAATCAGCCTCCATGCAGCCAGTGCAGGATATTCTCACACATATAAGTGGATTTCAAGGTATGGAATAGCCTTGATCTGTGTGAATTTAAAAGTTGGGGCAAAAATGTCCACTCCAAAGCACTGCATGTATTTTGAAATCACACTGAGTAGAGAAAAGAACACTGGTTTAGCTGTTCCTTTGTTTTCCAAATCTCCAGCTCCAAATCATTAATTAGCTCCGGCTAAACATCGGATAAATACTTTCTTGTATTTATAGAAAAGAAAGACATAGATCTCTGTGAGCCAGCAATCTCAATCTCCATTTTCTTGCACCTTTTATTACCATGCTGACTTGGAGGTAGTTTATTTGCACAAATGTGAAAGGCTCTTCATGGCATAAGATAAGGGAAAGTCAGGCTCAGTGTGTAAATAACTGTGTTCTGTGTTAAACTATGCAGCAGAGAAATATCAGTTGCATATGGTTTCTGTAAATTTTAACTACTCACATACTAGTGGTGACCCTAAGTAGGTCACAGTAAAGATGGGCTCTGAACAAGTTATGGCAGTCACATTCCCATCTAGGCTGAGATGGAGATATGGATTGTGCTCTGTGCAGCACATGCTCCCTGCATCTGACACTTTGTCAGATACAGTCAACCCTTTTTTTGCCTATGTCTTTGCTCAGCAGACACATGCACAGATCAGCACTCCAAAGCAAAGGCAAGGGATGCCTTCACTGCAATCAGACGTCTGTTGCACTTCAAGTGTCAAGCCCCATGGTTGTAGCTTTGGGGTTGTATTATGCCTAGAACAGATTGGACTTCACTCCTATGCAGTCCTTCCTCACATTTGGTATGACTATTGCAGATGACAGTCAGCTTAGTCACAATCACTGCTTCACTCTCACATGCTTGCATGTTGATAAATATGCAAATTCGGAGGTGTTTTATTAAAAAAAAAAAAAAAAAAAGACTACCAAACATTAGAGCTTTCCATGGGAAATTGTATGTAGCATCTGGTATTTGATGAAGAAAGCCCAGCAAGGTCTGTAATCTGATTGAGTTTCTGTGAATGACGCACACAAAAAAAAAACCCAGACATGTATGGAGGTTTCTTGTTTGTGGGGAGATACAACCTAGAGGTTTACTTGACTTTGTACATACTCATCAGATATTAGAGTCCTAAAATACCTTGTCTCTTAGTGGCCAAGCAGTTAAGATGTTATTGAACCTTAGACTGCAATACTCAAACAAAAAGTAAGAGGCCATATTGAATGAGTCTGTTTTTTTCACTTTTTCACAGTAGATGCTTCAGCTTTGTTCTGTCATATTAAAGGACAGGAAGACTTCCAGAGCAGCAGAGCTCCCAAAACAGGAGAGTGACTTGATTTCAAAGTGAAGAGCAGGTAGCTGCCAGTACAAGAGCCTGCAGGTTAATTGGGTATCCTGACCCAGCCAAAACTCAAAAGAGAGAGCAGTACAATTCTTTCATTTTGTACATGAAAAATTGCTGTTTGTGTTGCACAGAGTTCAGTTTAATCAGCCCTGTGAGCCACTCTCGTATCATGAAGTGGATCACCCCTTCCCAGGAAGGAGGAGGAGAACTATAGAGGAGACCCAGGAGAATTAAAAGATGGTAACTTTAAAAAAAAAGTGAAGTTAGTGATTTTGAAAGGCACCAGATTAGCAGCACAGGAAATGGCCTCCTTTATTTAATCATACCTAAGTGCTTTGAGATAGATTCTTATTCCTTTTATCTTGATGAGTAGCACATCTCCACGATGGGCACAGCATCTGCTGGGGCAGCTGTGCAGGAGAGATAGGGGTCAAGCCTTAGGTAAACCCATGCAGGCCTGTCAGCAGCAGGAAGCGGATAAGCGCGGCGTTGTTCCTCTGCCACCGTTTCCCCTATCTACACATCTCGAGGTCAGCCTAGGGGAAAAAAGCTGCAAAGGAAAAAAGGTGTTTTATGTGGTGTGCTGTAGCAGATTTGCAGATGAAGAGCTAAAATAAACTGAGACTTAGTGCTAACTAAACACTTTGAGATGAGCACTGATGGGTCTTCCTTTGGGCTAGGCAGTTTCAGAGGACTGTGAAAAATAGATATATATGGTTCCACAAATATGGCCCATGCTGTACCCTGTCTACCTGCTCTCTTTGTAGATGTCTTGTGGACAGTCTGAGACCAAGTGCCTACCTGATATTTGAATCTCATCATCCTTTGGAGGACAGGCTCCAGCCATGCCCAGACATGTGCCTACAGACTTGTAGTCTGAAGGTATGGTGGGAACTCAGGCTGGCACTCCAAATCACTTAGTAGAATCACTGGGATCTGCAGTCAGAGCCTGTAACTTTGGATATATTTCTGGTAGAGTTAGATGGTACTGGCACACTCTAAGTGGGATCATTAGCACTTGATCCTGTATCAAAACCCACTGTTAATACACAGAGAACAGCTCAGAAGTGGTGCCAGGGTGAAGATCAGAGTGGTGTGACACCCAGACTGAAAGAAACTTAGATGGGTGTTGGACAGCTGGAAATTACCTGCATTCTTCAATCCCTCTGAGCTAAGTTCAGGGACAGTGCATCAGTGCATATCTCTTGATTCTACTGGGCTAAAGATGTTTTCCATTAATAGAGTTGTTTGGGGTTTTCCTTTTTTTTTTTTTTTTTTTTTTTTTTTTTTTTTTTTTTTTTTTTTTTTTTTTTTTTTTTTCCCACAGCTGGGTGATCATAAGAAAAGAGGGAATAACACTGGGAGATAATAAGTGAGCTGGAGTCCTAGGCTTGTTTTACCATGTCAGGTATATAGGAACACATTTCTATGTAGAGTAAATATTCAATGCCAATGCTTTATCTCCCAGGAGTGGTTAATGGTTCTTACCTACACATTTTCTTCAAAGGATCTTGCTAATGGATTTGCTTTTGGCAGAAGCTGCTCTGCATTTGGAAATGCATTCATTTGTTCCTTCCCTTTTCCACCTTGCCTTGTCAGTGTCCCTGTGAACCGCCTCCAGCCCCTGTTCCTGAAGCAGATCAGAACTTGTCTCTCTCACCTCTCCTCTCACCTCTCCTCCCCCAAGAAGCTTGAGGAACAGCTGTAAACATGCTGCTGCTTTTCAGAGTGTAGGAGAGTGGATCTTACTTTACTGTGTCTATACTCAAGTGTGGATTTTGCTAAACAGTAGCAGCCCTGGTGCTGTGCTGTGTAGTTAGTAAAGAATAAAGAAAGGTATGTGTTTGTGGTTCTTGCTTAGTTACCTCACCTTTGATGACTATTGGTGGCATTGAAACAAAAACTGGAGGCTGTCCCATCTGCTGTTTGTACTGAGTGCCAGATTTGTCAGTTCTTGACTGAGAGACAAGGAAACAAGAAAGAGCAGAGTAGATTGGAGGCAGGTCAGACGATTGTATGCAAAAACCCCTTATACTTGGCCCCTTCATAAACAAAAATATTGTTATAAAATTCCCAGCAGTGGCAAGTACCCATCTAAGAAGGCATGGCATTCAGATCACATAAATATGCACATCTCTCTGCATCCTATTAGCTGTTGCTAATTCTTTCTCAGCCTATGGGGCTAATGACTAACTCCAGATCAGTAAAATCTTAGTTCCTTCTTGGCATATTTCCTTTATTACAAGTGCTTCAATTCCTGTGGGTATCAAATTTATTCCAACAACCTATTACTAGATCTCATGCCAGCCTAATATATGTGAATTTGCCTTATGGACTTAGTCTGCAGCCTCATTAGCTCTGAGTCAAGTCAGTCTTTTCTCAGATAAGACATCGGATATACAGGAAACTCTCAGTGCCACATGTTGTTGCAGAACTGGTTTGGTGGCTTGAACATAAAAGTACATGGGAAAGCTTTTCCTTGATAAGGACTTTAATCACAGCTGCATCACTAACATTTTGCCACTAATTTTTCACGACCTTTGTAGTCAGAGAACTTTGGCCCAGGAACTATGTTATGAAATTAGATACAAATTTCCTGGAGGTGGGAGATAGAGGAGTGGCCTGAAGAGCATTCTGATCTCAAACCTCAGCAGAATGACACTTCACAGAGCTGTGACTGATTTATATTATGAAAGGCCATTTCCATGAAGGCTTCACAATCAGACCTGGATGACATCTACCAAGAGAATCCAAATGGTCCTTCATCTTCAAGAGCCTGAAAAAAATGCAGAATCCTCCTGAAGAGGCAATACATAAGTAGTAAATAGTAACTTTTATATATTGAGGCAACAGTGGGAAGGCTACAGAACAGATTTGCTTGCTTCCAAGAATAAGATCTTCTGCTCCAAGGAGGCTCAGGTCCAGGATTTTTATCAGATTGTTTTTCTCCTTCTGAGCCCTGTATTGTGCCTTTCCAGTAGCTCCCCGATTCCCAGGGTAATCTGAAAGATCAAAAAGAGACAAAGACATGATCATTCTCCAGCTCTACTGGCCAAGACAGTTTTGGCTGACAGACTTAGTACAGATGGTCATCAGCTCTGATCCAGCTCCTGGACTGCCTGGACCTGATCTCCCAGTCCTGCAGCCAGATACTCTGTGCAGACCTAGAGTCACTGCACCTGATGACACTGCTGTTGCTTGGCTGAGTAGCGCTTGGAGACACAGATCCCTACATCTGTAGGGATCCTGACACAATGTGGAAAAACATGGGAGGAAATATATAAATTTTTACTGAACCATATTTAAAAAGATCCAGGCCTTATACCAGAATAGAAATTACACTAAGTTGTAGAAAAAACGCTTGGGGATTGCAAATCAGCTCAGCCTCTGCACTTTTGTTACTTTGATTTCTGTGGAGCCACACCAGAACCAACCCAATCAGAAGTTTTGGCCCTGACTAAGTCTTCGAGTGACACTTAGTTCTTACACCACTGTTTCATAGGAAAAAAACATTTCAGTTCCTTCACTGTGGTTTATGGTTGTAACTTTCTTGCTCTTTACTCTGTAAAATTTGGCTTTGTGTATTGAGAATGATGTCTCCAAACAGGAGCACAAGCTTCAGCTGATGCTTTTGTAAAAAATGTTTCTGCTCTGGTTTCATTAATGGGAGTTGCTGAATAGCTAGTTTGGGTTGCCAGCCATACTCTGTCAGCTACTAATAAAGGTGAATTTCATGAAGGGTATGAGGGTTTTTTCTGGCAATGGCACTCACTTTGCTCAGTATAAATGAAACTCTTTTGTTCACCAACAGGATTTCCATTGAATCATTTTCCTGTTGAAGGCTAAATATCGGAATGGGTGAAATTTGGAAATGGAGTGAGTGATTCTTTTAATTTATTGCGAATGAGCCATTACTCATTTGGTGTAATTTGTCAGTGCTCCCAAACAGTAGGAGCAGTCACTTAAGATTGGCCTCATTGCAGTGTTTAAAACAGTACATGATAGATTTGCCTGTGCTGCCCTGGTGAAATTTTCCCCAGACCCCCATTTCCAGAGGGGGAACTGCACAGCATCCACGGAGTTTGGCTGGGCTGTCAACTGAGCTCCAGTTCTTGAATAAAGATGGCAGAATCTCACAAAGAGGGAAGTGGGGAGGAGGTCTGTGTGGTTTTATTGAACATTATGACACGTAAGTGCTGGAATACCAAAGAGCTTGTTACAGTATAGAAAATCCCCTCTGCTAGCAACTCCATTTGCACTCCAGCGCTATTCCATTGCAGGGCCTATAAAGCAGATTGCTAACAAAAAGGTTATTCAGAGGGTTTCTTTCAATAAACCCAAAGGTAACAAGTATCCACTGAGCAGATGTCATGAGACTGAGCTGCACTCTGGAAAACTGCCGCGATATTTAAAAATAATGCTTTCTTATTAACCTAAGTACAATACTAAAAGTCTTTTAAAATAAAACTTTCCAGATGGCACCTGCATCAGAGATGCTAATAGGATGAATGCCAGTAAACCCACTAATACTGGAAATGCTCTTAAGAAACAACTACAACTGATTGTACTGGCACAAACAAATAAAAAACTAATTTATGTATTCCTGCAGCTGCATCTCCAGCCAAAGCAGAGGCAGGAGTCAGGACCAATTCACAACTGACTAATATCGCCCCATTCATTGCAAATTTATTGCATTTAAGTGTAATTAAGATTTATTGTTTGCTAACTTGCGGGTCAGAAGAGGGACTGCAATACGGATAACTTTTTGTTGACTAGTGAAATGCTTGTTAGAAGGAATTGTCAATCCTTCCAAGAAGAACAGGACAGAAATAAATAACAGAGTTATTCTCATTTCATCTGACTGTTGTGATCCCAGCAGGAATGTAATAGCATTGGGCAGTAGGGAAACCAACTGCACATGGTGGTGTAGAGTACATGGTAGCACAGGATATGGCAGGCACACTGCAAATGCTGGTTGGTCTTGCTCCAAGCCAGGGTTACCTCCCATCATGAGTTCTATGCCCTTGCTTTTCTGGCCCTTGATCCCTATAGAGGGATGCAGAAGACAGTACAGAGTTCCCTTCATCTCTTGCTAGTGTGGACAGGTAAACAGGGGAAGTAATCCACCACAGTTTGACATCCTAGAGAGGGGGTGAAAAAGGGGTCTACTGCAGCTTGGCTGCAAAGATGATATGGTCATGCAGAAAAATGTGAGTTGGACTATCACTGGTCTTTGATTTGTATCATCAGCAGGTTTAGTTCATTCATAAGTTGGCAAGACTATACCCTAGGTGGTGACTGGGACCTGAACAGAGTTGGGAGCAGAATCAGGAACAGGGAGGGTTAATCTCTTTAGTATTTGTAAGGGACTTTGATTTTTACAGACAGCATAAGCTGAAGCTCAAAGCCTGGTTGATGAGAAGTAGCCACAGAATATGAAAAATCTCATCCTGAGAACAATATTTTATGTTTCTGTGTTTCTTACAACTAAGAATTTTCAAGCACTTTTTTGCATTAATAGCTTGAACTTTCTGACACAATCATGAATTACCTGCATGTGACTGTCACTTCTTGACAGAGAGGTAAATGGAGGCACAGAAGGTACCAGATTGAAATCCCTTTTTTATGTGCATCTTAAGCAGTTATTATTATCTGTGCAAAGAGGAGGCAAATGTTGACATATTGGTTTTTCAGACTGCCTAGTACACAGAGATGTGGAGGCATGGAGATCTAATGAAGGAGTTTTGGTGCAAGGAATGAAGCTGGTTTGTCTCACGTATCACAGGAACAGCAGAGTAAAGCTGCAAGCAAAGCTTAGCTTTCCTTTGCTTCTGCTGCCAAGCTTGATCACTTGGGTAGGACTGACTTGAGTCTTATATAGTCATTTACATCCCTGCCAAGAAAACTCTACCAAATCAGTGTTTGTCTACCTCCATTCTCTTAATCCTACTCATTCTTTCTTTCACCTTAAGTCTCTTCACAAACTTAGTCCAAACTGCTGAGGAGAGACCCAGGACAGGGATAAGGAAAGCTGTGCAGATCTGCTTAATTTACCCAGCAGTGCCAGCACTGTAAACAAAACTGGCTGCCATACATCTTGGCACCAAATGGAGCAGGAACATATCTGAATATAATCACTTTGAGTAACTTCAGCAAATAATGAAGGGCTGACTAATACCAGGAGCCTCTTCTACAGCTCATTTACTGTGTGAGCTGGTTCTGAGACACGCTCGGTATACGAGAATGCACATCAAATGTTTTGATCTATGGAAGAACATTTTTCCTAATATTTTTTTAAAGATTTTTTTTCTCAACTTTGTAATGTGACTCTGAAGATGGTCATGCCATATTTTGAAAGGAGACACTATGTGTGTGTTTTTTAAGACCTTTTTCGAAGGGGGATGAAGGGTTGGATATTTTTTAACTCCAAAACCCAGATGTTCTTTAACAGAGAAAAATAGAATAACATACATTAATAGCTTGGAAAACAATGGCAATATTTAATTAACCTTTAGAAATGGCTAATCTGTGAATCTGCACGTGTCAGCTCATCTTTAGAACAGAGTGACTGTGTGTGCCTTTGCCAAAATCAACATGCTTGTTCGGTGGATTTCTTCCACTGGGGATTCACATGAAGAACAAAAAAAGAAAAAAAAAGAAAAAATAAATTTTTTTTCAGCTGTTTGACTTGAAGCATTCATGTGATCCAGATGACCTCGTCGGGGTTGATGTAGCCTGGTGTGCCACAGATCCAAGATCTGCATGTTCAAGGCTTGGCTCTTAGCCGTTAGTCGTTGGACCAGACAGTCTGCAGGTCTTGTGGGACCATTAAAAGCTTTAGTTTAGCAGTGGGGCCGTTACCTCTTCATCACTGACTTTCTCTCTCTCTCTCCCCTCCTTTAGCTTGGCTGCTATCAACGCTTCTCTTCAGCAGATCGTCTACCTGCCAAATCCTCTCCTTTTTAAATCCTTTAAGTAGGAATACAGATCATGGGAGAAAAAAAAAAGGGCCCTTGAACTTCTGGCTCTTTTCAGAGCCCCCCATTTCCCATTTCCCTCCTGTCCCATTTCCCATCTGACAGGAGTCCCACGCTAAAATGGGATGGGCTATATGCCTCCTCCAGCTGGCTCCAAGGGCTGCAAGGTGCAGGCAGCTCGCAGAGTTTCTCAGCATGCAGGAGAGGTATTTGAAGCATAAGGCTCATGGTGCATACAGGAGGAGTGGCAAGTACACCAGAAGGTGAAGAGATGGCTGGAAGCAACACTAATGCCCCTCCATCTGGAAAGATGAGTGCTGTTTAGTACGTCTGGAAAGCATTATTTCTGCAAATAGCTCAACCTCTTTCAGCTTAGAGGCAGGGATCCCAGCCTGCTGCCAAGCTTAGATCTCCCTGATGGCAATGTGGTAGGGGAGATGGTGAACAAGTGTACTAATGGCATAAAGCAGGAAAAAACAGCATCCAATACATCAGCTTAAGGTACATCAGGCATCTGCCCTTCTCCCAGAAGGCTGCCTGCGACTTCAAATTGCATTAAGACACACTTGTGTTTTATATCACAGGATCAACCCATATGATAAAAGTTTAATTGGGTGGGTGTGAAGGGGAATTTAGAAGTCACTCAACTGACTGTTCCCAGTGATTTAGCTTCACAAGGGAGATATGGGAAAGCATAAACTCAAGTCTACTAGTGTCCCTGAATTTTTGTTTGAATTGTAGCTCTGCAAAGACCTAGCTTTACATGAAGCTCATCTGAAAACACTGAGGTGTGCTGTTTTATGTTGTTTCAGAACAAATGCCTGACCCAAGCTTGATTTAAATTCAAAGACCAGAGGGGATCTTTCAGCAAATCTCATCAGGCCTTTCACTTTGTAGCAAAATAAAAATCAGTTAATAGGACTTGTCTCTAAATATTTTTGAATGGATAGAGATCCAGGTGCAAGTTCCAATATAATACTTGCTTAGCTTTTAACCATATTAAGTCAACAGCCTAGGCATCTATCGGAAATGTACTTCTCATGTGAATTTCAAGCAGGACAATTTCCAAACTCCTTCTCATCAGTGTACAGCCTGTTTCCTAATGATATATATTCATGATCAATGTGGGATGCTGTGCGTGGTAATGAACAAGTTGTAATGCAGCTGATGTGTGAGGGTCTTGTGTGTATTCTCATGGGTTGCTGTTGACCAGCCATCTGATATGTGCCAAGTTGGGATGAGACACGTGGTGTGCACAGCTCAAGGAGGATTTTTGGGAAATGTAACTTTGGTTTATATACAGCAGATTTTCAACTTGTTCTTTTCTTTCTTTTCCTTTATGAAATTCAATAGATGTTCTCATTTGAAAAGATAAGATCAAAATGTGTTTTAAAACTTTCTTTGATTGGACTCCAGACCCTGAAATACATTTTTTGGAAAAGCAGGCTATTCTCAGACTTTAAAATAAAGGCACAAACCCTACTTTTTCTGCAGTCCAGGAGAATTTTGTCACAGTTAGAATGGGTTTGTACATCTTTTCACAGATTTGTGGATGTTTGCCTCAAATTTTCTTTTATGGTGCTTCTTTCCACATCTGTCTTCTGTTCTGAATGTCAATCTGTTCTAAAATATTTGTTGAATTTTGTACAACTTGAAGGACTCCCTGTAGCTCCTATGCTTAAGTGTACGGAAGACTTCACAGGTCAGGGCTGACATTTGTTTTGTTTTTAAAGGCTACAAAATGAGTTTAAAAATTGTCTGTGGTGATTTAAGATAACTACATACGCAAACTTGTGTATTCACTGGTAGTGTATCGTAGTTCTTAATGTAAGAAATCAAAATGCAAGGAATGTATTTTTAACAATAGCAACAAAATAAACTCAGTAAGCCAATTTTACTTGCTTTAAAAAAGGACTTTACTTTTTCTTGTGGCATTCCCTAGTGTTTTCCACAGTTTTCACCAACATTGTTTCAAAGCTGTTTGCTTGTCTTTTTTTTTTTTTTTTGGCTAAAAAGTAAAGATGTCCACAAGGATTTGGTTTTCCCCCAGCTTTTTAAATTTCTTTTTTTTTTTTAACTGTACAAAGTAAGAAGTTTGAGAGCATTCTGGTAAAATATGATAGAAAATTTCCAATAATAAAGAAAAATGACTGATGCATTTTGTGAAGAATTGTTTTTGGATAAAAAGGGTTCTTTTCAAGTGAAAAGGCATGTCGTGCAAAAAATTCAATTAGTTCTAGTTTCAAGATCCCTATGGGCCATATCCTGAATAGTTATTGAGACAAAGCTCCCATTGAAGTCATTGGGCATACTTCCTGATTAAAGCCTTCAGGACTAGGTCAACTGGGAGTTTTGCCTGAGTAAGCACTTCAGGATTTGAGTGTAAACACAGCCATTGGGGAATAAATGGGTTAATACGGCAGCCTAATACATTCTCTGTATTTGTAAGCTCTGCTTTACAGGAGGGACATGGGTCCCTCTTCCTCCTCATGAGGATGGCCGACATTTTATTTTCCACAGCACACTGTGCTGGTGCCCTTTAGTTCGCGTCATCAAAGTGGTGTGGTCTGGTCTGGCAGTGTTTTTCCGCTCCCCTCCGAGAACGAGCCCCCCATGTCAGTGTAAAGGCCAAACCAAACCACTTTTTTAATACAGTACCCGGGGAGGAATTCCCCTGCCCCCTCCTAGCCAAGCCCGTTCCCTCATCCAGGCTGAGTTAGTCATGTCTGACTTCTCCTATTCACATTATGGCTACCCTTGTTGCTTTTTGGGTTTTGTTTTGCTTCCTTACTGTTGTTGTTTTTCAGCCAAAGCTGTCATTTATCATGAGAACAAGAGCAGCCATGTGTTGATTTTTCTGGATTCCTTTTGGACAGTGTCCCAGTGCTAATGAAGGCCCTTCCAAAGTGCTAAAGAGCTGGTGCCAAAATCAGTTACAGTGAAAACAATAGGGGAGTGGTGCACAGACAGCACATCTAGTGTGTGTGTGCGTGCATGCGTGTGTGAGTGGAGGGAGCACTTACAATTGTGATTTCGGTCCCCCTCCCTTAAGGATAATAAATTTGACTGAACTAAGAGGCTCAGATTCACATTTGCTCAGAGTCTGGGGCACATTAGAAATAAAAGCCAGTGGAAAAATAGGTGGTAGATGTTCACACATTATGTCCTGGCTGGTCTGGATAATAGCACAAAAATCAATGTTGTACGTCAGCTGTGACAATGATGATGAAGCTTCTGTGAGAGTTATAGGACCTTGAAATTCAGGGCTTTATCTCTGCCTGTGGGCCATTTATCTAAAAACTTTTTTTTCTTTTTAAAGGGGTCCTGAAAATGCTTTTTTTTTTTTCTTTTATGCTTTTTTAAAAACCAGAACTATTCTACTTCGCAGACTTTTATAAGCTGCTTCATTGACCGCGCATGGTAGGTCTTACAACACCGAGCAGCACTCACGGCATTCTATGCTGTTAATTTGCAGGGTGGTGATGGGAACGCACTTTTCCACGAAGGCGAGTGAAACAGATCCAGGAGCGCGGAGAAGGGTGCGCGGATCTCGACAATCACCCTGCGGGGCTGCCGCCCGACCATGAATTCCAGGCTAAAGCCAGGCAGCCACCGTGCGGGTGCTGGGACTTCTGAGTATTTTCGCCTCGTGGGAAGCGCACAGTCACTGCTTTTTCCTGTTATTATTCATCCCGGAGGATTTATGTATTTTATGAATCAAAGGACCGGGCAGTTTTGCAGCTCCCCCCTTCCCCCCAGCGCGTTCCCCAGCCCGGTTTCTGGCCTTGTGCTCCATCTGCCGGCTGCCGCCCCGCTTTCTGCCCGGACCAGCGGGATCGGGGTTCGGGCACAGAGCGGGGGAACCCACCCGGCCCCGCTCCGAGCCATCCGCTGCCACCGGCACCACGGACCCGCGGCCCCCGCCCGGCCCCAGCGCTGCCCCCCGGCCGCCGAGGGCTCCGCCGAGCACACGGCAGACAAAACCACGAGAGAGAGTCCATACACACACACATATATATGTATATTCATATCCCCTGCACCTGATGGGGATCCAGCCACTTCTGCGGTGTTTCTCCTAACCCTAACCCGTTCTTCTTTATTAAGCCCAAAATTATTTAATCAAACTGATGTTTACCCAACATAGCTGGGAAGCAATACTTTCATTAGCAGGTGCCAATCTTTCTTGTGTGCATTTCCGTTGTGAGCAAGCCAGTTAATGTTTAGAGGCAGATGCTGGTGGTTTGGAAAGGCCTTTCTGTGATAGTACCCACCAACGCTGCTGTTTGAGTTTTGTTCCAAAATACATAAATATACGGGAATTAGATGGAATAATCTCTATAGTTTGGACAAAGCTGATAGGTGATTGAATCTAAGGATCAGTTTAATTTACCTCTGCCACATACACATATATACATGGTTCAGTAAATAAAAAATGACCTCTGACTAATTCACACTGTTTTAGATTCCCCGTTTTTCATATATCATTACTGTAACTACATAGGTGATTTTTTCTGTTTTGTGTCTGCATAGAGACTACCTCCTGCAAGATTTGGTAGACTCCATAGATTGTTAGGCCAGAAGGGCTGTTGTGTTCATCTGCTCTGACCTCCTGCATAGCACCAGGCATACGATTTCACACTGTGATTTCTTCATCTACGCAAGCAATTTATTTGCAGCCCACCTAAGTCGCAGCTTATAGAAAGGTAGTCCAAAGGCACACAGCTCTATGTAGCATTCCTAGCAACCTATCTGGACTTTAAATTTTCTTTGAAACACAGCACTCCATTAGAAGTTTCCACCCATGCTTCGCCAAGCCATACCAGAAGAGTTGCTTATCCTCCTTTGACAGCATGAAGCTATTTTAGATGTAACATTTATGCACATAGATGTTTCAGGAGAGGTCTAATTTATCAGCTATCTCCTCTTCTTTCACCCTCTTATTCAGGCATTTCAACAGAGCAACAGATGGTCCTTGCGGGCCATTTGCTGTGATTGGAATTGTAGTGTCCCAAAGAAGGGCCGCTTTCTTATCACTAAAAGTGAGTCTAAGTTTCCTTACCCAGTAAGAATTTCAAATGATGCCTCAATTTGCCTTGCTGCTAAAGAAAACATGTTTCCCAACAGTTGAAGGGTGAAATCTGCAAACCTTAAAAATCATTTCTCACCATATGGGCTATCATACCCTTATAATCAGAAAGAATGGAGATTTTGAAGACACAGCATAGAGGAGTCCTTATTTTTGTCTTTGTACCCTTGGGTCCTGAATTTGGTATGACTAAAATAGTAATTTATTTGAAAGTAACTCCTCTTCTCATTATTTATTGATATCATTGTCACATTTAAACATTTGTAGGGACTTGTTTTAATAGTGTACTCTATCAATTCACCTTATTAGCACAGTCATTACATTAGCCTGTGTTAATTTTTGTCTTAACACAAAAAAAAGTCTTTTTTTCTTTCTTACATAAAAATGTACTCTAAAAGATTTTGTTTTAATTATCACCTTGAATTTTGCAAACAACTCCATTTTAAGACTAACACAAAATACTCCTAAAGGTCTGGATAAATCTTGTAATTGTGTATGAAATTCCTTGGCCCAGCTGTTGGAGCATGATATAGTTCTGCATATCTACAGAGTGTTGTCACAGGCCTGTAGTCCTAAACCTATGTGGTTTGCTTTGCTGATCCCCTGTATCCAGGGACCTCCATGCCCAAAGGTACTTTGAAGCTTGGGCCTTAAGTCATGCTGTGGGCATTCCTAATTCCTAAGGAAATGAGAGTCAGGCGTCTTGATCCTTCCAGTTACTGGGTTTGTATTTTTTCGCTAGCTGATCAGCTAAAGTGAATTCTAGGATATGGGAATCTTCCTAGGGCATGCTTTGGCCAGATGAGCTCTGTCACTTGGATGCAGAGCCATGTTTTGAGATGGATGCATGGATGACATTCACAGAATCACAGAATCAAGGTTTGAAAAGACCTTTGAGATTATCCAGTCCATCTGTAACCCTGCACTGCCACTGTAAAGAGTTACATTGTCTGTACTTTCCTTATGTACAGCTTTACAGCCTACAGGCTTCAAATGATCCAGCCTCTTGACTCTGGAGATTAACTTTGTGTCACAGGCCTGTTCATGCCTGTCTTGCATGAGACCTACGAGTTCATAAACCAAGCTAAGAGATGATTCAAGCCTGCGATCTCAACCCTTACACCAGGACTCAAAGGTAAAAAGTTGCATTGTGTTAAGGCAGATTACAAGATGGCAGCAGATTTTTCTCTCCCTCAACAGGAAAGAGGAGGAGAAGAAGGGTTTTGTTTTCTTCCATGCTAGAATATTAAATATAGCTTAATAGTATTTCTTTAATTCCTCAGCAGATTTATGCAGAGCTCAGCCTAGCCAGGTCCATGAATAAAGTAAAATAAATGGGGAGATTTCAGACAGAAAAGACAAGAGATGAGATCTCTGAGGGGAATAAGTTGATTTAGCCAGGCAGGAAGAGTATATGTGCTAATTGAGATAGTCTGGACTGTGGAGGTAAACCCTGTAATTTTGATCTACATTCTCAAGGTGAACTCATACAGTAAACCTTTGCTCTTTTATGTCCTATCATCTTGGGGAAATCCTAGTCCAGGTGAGATGACAGACTTGCTTATCTAGTGCAGAAGAATTAGATGCTTGAGCATAGGAAATACAGAAATCAGCATGCTGAACAGGAAGCTACAGGTGTGAATCTGTGGAAAAGGCCAGTAGATTTTGCCTAATCTTAACTGGAAGTTCTCTGATTTCCCTATGTGCTCAGAAGTGTTTGTTCTGTGTAGATGGTCACCCTTCTATTAGATGGGTCTGTGCATTCCACTTAGGAGTCATTTATGGAGAATTATGAAAAGCTAGGTGTGCCAAAGATTGTGACTATGACTATCTTTGCTGGTGCCCATCTTTTACATAATTTCCTACCACAAAGGCATGGCTAGAAAGTTATCATCACTTTTATGAGGACTGAGGATTAGAAGGGCATAATAAACACCATACCATGGCATACCTCGTATGACTGCACTTTCCAGTTTTCTGTTCTTTCTTTCAAAGTTGAATCACTATGCATACTAAGGTGGTTGAGGTCTGAGGCCCCTACCTAATGAAACAGACTGAAGGTAACTACAGTTACTTCAGAGGACCCTGACTGCTGGGGACTGAGTCAGGACATAAGGAGCAAAACTCTGTCCTTCCTAGAAGCCTATCAGTAACTGTGAGGATGTTATTGAGGAGACAAATCCAGGTCCTCCACAGAGATACGAGCCAGGAGGTCAAGAGGTGACATAAAGGAGTCAGGTGAGCATAAGAAAAGCCTTTTCCCCCATTATGAGAGCCAAGCAGTGGTCACTCAGAGGCTGTAATCTCCATCTTTGGAGGGTCTCAAAACCAGAATAGACAAGGCCATGGCCAATCTATTCTGATCTCATGGCTGAGATGAGAGACTTCCTGAGGTCCCTTGCTGAGTCATCCTCTGGTCCTGTGTATATATAACTGGGGTTTCTTTCTGGGATTCCCTAACACTGAGTCTGAATGCTAGGAGAAAACCCTGTTCCTAGGCTGCAGGCTTGGGATAGATTGTCTTGTCACAGTTTGGTGGACAGGATTTTTACTTGGGACATGGGTTTAGTGCCTCTGAGGCTGAAGAGAGCCTAAACCCAAGTCTTTTACTCCCAGAACAGCGAAAATACTCAGCACAGGGCAGGTGGCAACCTCATCACTTTGTTGTAGTACAGCTACATATAATATAGCTGTGGTATGTTACAAGATAGCCCCATCCATGACCATCCAAATGCAAGATCCTAAATATCTCCTAAATATCTCCTGTGGTCACATGGAGGGTGGTCACTCCTCACTACCTGGAGCTCATGGCTGCAGGTCCTCTCTGGGGTTAGTGCCTGCCCTTTTCTGCCAAAACCTGAAGTTGTTGCCTCACTTGCCCCTCAGATGTCATGAACTGGAAGAGTCATTCAGCCTAAAGGTATGCCAGAAGGATCACGTAGCAGCTAGTCAGAATGTAGCCCTGGCTCTCATCTGAATGTAAGTGAAATGCAAAGTATAATGTCTTTGACAGGACTGACTGCAGTGGTGAGGGATCATAACTTAGAGCTTCATCTGGGGAAATGGGATGTAATTCTTCAAAACAATGTGAGAAAATATTTATGCTTTTCTGTATGACAATTGAGGTACTAAATATGAAGCCTAGAGATGGTGAGGAACTCAGCCATTTTCTCTTCCACCTTTGCTGCACAAAGCCCTCTTTTGAGCATACTCTGGGCCTGGCAGACCAGCATAGGGAGGCAGGACAGGGGCTTTTCTGGTGGCTGCATTGCCCTCTTGGAAGAAAGGGGGTACCTTAGGTGGCTCATCTGTAAGGGAGCTGGGGTGTAAACTTGTAAATGTGAAGGCCATGTAGGTAGGTAGTGGACCTTGGTGCTCAGCTAGGTCATCATGTCCTCTGAGTGAATATGGGCTCCTGCTCATTTTTATTCAAAACAATTCTCCTGTGGAGTCAAATTGCTGAAAGCCAATACACTGGAATACATGGATGTTGCTACCTCATTTCCCTTCTTTCAATGCCCCTATATGTGCTGCTTGAGTGATATGGGAGGGATTAAACATTTTTCCAGGCAAGACATCTATAGAACATAGAAGGTTGATGGGGAGGGAAGGATAGCAATATAATTTATCAAAAGCTCTTAGAAGCAACAGCCTTAGCTTTCTGCTATCATGGAGTACAGCTGAAAATAGCAGGTAATGGGACCTGTGTCCCTTTAAGAATTCTTGAGGTTACTAATGGATATAGGTCATGGTGACAGCCTTAAATAAACCTTCAGTAATAAACAAATCATTTTGAGTTTTCATAAGATTACCATCACTCTGAGGCTGCTCCAGTAGGGCTAAGAATGCGTGAAGGAAATGAGCATGATAGATCATATACATCATACTGTCATACCCCAAGAAAAGGACAAAAAAATCTTTCAAGGAGGCTCACACTGTATTCCTGATAAAAGCTGTTACGAGTGTGCATTAATATTAATCCTCTATTTTACAATAAACTATTCACTGCCTTTACACAAAATGCAACATTGCATCAGAGGAAAATGGAAACAAAACTTATGAAAAAAGAACTCAGCAGGCATAAGTATACTGTTCCCAGGATTTGGAAATTGAAGAACCAAGAGGGCTACAAGGAATAATGATGTATCCAAAATCATTGTAAGAATAATATGGAAGCCTATACAAAGCAGAAATTCCATATCTCATTGTTTCCTGCAGTACATTCTTTATGTATTGCAGCTTCACTTTGGTTTTAGTTATTTACATTTAATTTAAATAGAGTTCATAGTTCGTACCTATTCTAAAATGCTTCCAGTTTGATAGCTTTTGTGCTTTCTTATGGTGAAGGATGAGGTGCATTTAAACAGAAATATTGCTCGTTCTTATTTGATGCTTCTGTATATCTTACTGTAATCAATGTTTGTACTTGGTGTTCTTACTACAGCACTGAGAAAACTGAACTGGAGTTCAACTGAATCAAGATGTGATTGAAATAAGATTTCCTTCTTTAATAATAAAGCCTTCTCTAAATTGAGTGTCACTTCATTATTCACATAAGACCCATTCTGGAATACAAATATCTCATGGATTGTTTTTAAACCTTTGATACATCCTTACAAATTCTTCCACCCCCAAAAAAGACCATAAGAGAGTGAAAAAAAAAATTCTGGTGTACAGTGGCTAAGTAATAGGATTCATTACTGAAGAAAAAAATTAGTTGAGGTATCTTTATGGATAATGACCTGCCAATGATTGTAAATACAAGGTGACATCTTTAAAGATAAGGACACTCACAAATCGATTAGACAAATTGGCTAAGGAAGACCATGCAGATATATAGCTATGTTGGGACGAAAATATCCTACTGTATGGAAGGTATAGATGATTGCAAATATTGTAATGTCTTCTTCCTTGTGTCCATAAATAATAATAATCATAATAAACATGCTCCTGCTGACAGCCTAAGCATCCCAGTAATGTGAATTGATTGTTAGCATTTTGCTTTAGAGGTAGATTAATTAAGGTTGAATCATATGGCAATCCTTGAAAAAGTACTGTACATGTGACATCTAAATTAATGACAAATTAATTCATCACAAGCAGGGTAATTACAATGAATATCTAATGAATTAATGATGATAGATCATTTATGATTCATGCATATATATCTATATATATATACACACACACATAGACACACACACACTCTCACACACCAAAGACAGCAGATTTGCTTCTGCTGCATGGAAAAGTGAGGTCTGTGATTTTTAGCTCTGGATGAGAATTCCTACTGGTTTTCAGTGAGATTAGCACTGTATTATACCTACTGCTGGGCAAAATGGAGGCAGAAAAACTAGCTGAAATAACATCCAGGTAGGGGTGGTGAGTCACTGTCAGAAAGCTATGATCCTTGCTTCCTCTGTAATAAAACAAACAGGGAAGAAGAGACATAAATTTGATGCTTTGATGTTTCAAAGCCACTCTGGATGGACTTTGGACACTTTATTGAAGCTATGCAGATGGGATGTGGAAGCTGGGCACCTAAATGGTGCTTGTTCTCTAGCAGCAGAGGTCTGGCCAGTGACTGGCTGGTTGAGCCAGGAGCCTCTTTTCAGTAGCAATTGCCCTGAGTTCTCTTGATAGCTTAGAGTTCTCTAGTCATTAGTTCAGCAGCCTCTAAATGTTGCCACTATTTCTGAGTAAAGATGTTTTCAGTTTTAGAAATGCTAAGAGATATCATACATAACCATGACCAAAGACCTGAAAGAGTTGAGTTCATTCCCATCTTCCAGGTCACAGACAGTTCACTTTCCCAACATTTAAATTTCTTTTCCCTCTGTCATCTGACCCACCCCTCATCTCTTCTTTTAAAATCTAATCTAGACTTTTTCTTCCTCAACAACTTCTATCTACCTTTGATTTCAAACCTTGTGAAAGTGCACATGACTTCTCTTGAATCTTCCATCCATTACTCTGCTATGGGGCTGAAATGAGGCACCTTCATCAACTAACAAGGTGTTGGTCAAGGCCAGTATGGCCTTTTCTGGCTGCTGCCATGGCTTCTTGCTATTTTCATCTTCCCCAGTCTGTGACTATGAAGTCACCAATGATAACTCAAATAATCAATTTATCATTGATTATTTTCACCTCAGAGATCTTTGACTGTGCTTCCCTCCTTCTCAGCCTTTCATTTATGACTAATCATTCAGTGATTCTTTGTTATTTTCACTCTGTCTGTAGCCTGTTCTTTTTTCATTGCCTGGTAATCCCTTGGCAACCCATTTCCCTGTCCTTGCTGATAGCTCTCATGGCCGTCTCCTCGTCCTTGACCCCCTACCTGCCCATTGTGTTTCTAGTCTTCCTCCATTCCTCTGACATTGCTGTGATCTACTCACAAACTCAAACTCAGCTTTATATCAACTGTATTCCAATTTTTTTCTTTTATTTTCCTTCCTTCTCCATTACCAATATGAACTTCAAGAGTGACACAACAGGAACACCAGATGGTTATGATAGTACCCAGACTCTGGTGGCCCAAAGGCCTGATCTTACTGTAACTAAGCCCTGGGCTAAACCCTGCTCCTGTCTTTGAGCATTTACCCTGCATTTCAGAAACAAACCTCATGCCTGACACCAGTTGGGAATCCTCAGTATAATAGTCTAGCTCTGGTACTTTCTCTGCCCAATTCTCAGTAGTTGTTATGTCTCCTTGTATCCCACTAGAGGAATACCAGTTTTCATCTGGTTTACATTTTGTTTCTTCAAGGACTCAATGTAAAAATTTCCCTGCTTATACACATACACATAGAGCTTGATAGAGAGTCTAAAATTTGATTCATCTTTTCTAAATAATACAAGAAGCATGGGAATCTAGATAAGGTTAATAAAGTAAAACCACAGTGCCTCCATGGCTTTCCACTACCTCGATTCCCTCCTCATTCTGGATGCAGTCTTTGAGCTCCTTTCAGAGCCATTTAAGAACGTAGAAAATATTTTCTCTGCAACACTGAATTGTTGTTTAAACCTGAAGTTTCATTCAGCTCACTTTAGTACAGTTGGTCTGGCCAATAAAGAGGGTCTTCCTATTACAAAAGCATATCTTTTTGTCCCCTACTTTAAACCCTGTCTTGCTGCCATCCCAGTGTCTCCCGTGTGTGTGCGTGTTCTAATACCCGATTCCTTTGTTTTGCCGCTGACTCTTCTTGCCTTTCTACTTCACCTGCAGACTAGCTGGAGTAGAGTGCTTCTCCTTGCTTCTGCTGACCCCCTTGGCATTGTCTGTTTAGAGTAGAGACATGAGGATCTCTATTATAGCTAGTCTGGGAAAGACATACTTATGGCCTTGTGAGTGAATACACCGTGGCATTCAACGATACAATAGTTTTCATAGGAACAATTTCATCATATCGAACACAACTGAATTTACACTTGCAATCTTTGACCCATTTTTCATCTCCTCTTTTCTTTCATTCCCTCCCATTGATACACTTGGCTGACGCTCAGCAGAAAAGACTGTGCAGTAACCTAATTCTTTCTCCTCCTTTCCAGCTTTCATGTGATACCTTTGCGCAGTGGTACAGCCTGGGACCCCCTCATCCCTCAAATCAGTGCTCCTCATTCAGCTGCAATCTGGACAAAAATGTATTTACCATCTGGCAAATTATCTTCCAGGCCTACCACACCCACATAGAAAAAGGAAGGGAGCTCAAAAGGTCACCGGACCCATCACTTGCTCCAGGCCAGGATCAGCCGCATCTACAGCAATCCCAACAGATGTTTATCTAACTTGTCCTTAAAACCTTCAAATACAGGAGATTTTCCAAGCTCCTCATGCAGTGCTCAATACTCCTTGCAAATTCTTAATGATCCTCTGTGTCCTCAGCTCTTCAGTTACAACCTCTCACATTCCCCCATTAAATTCAACCTGCTTATCTGCTCCTTCAAAGGCTCTGCACAGCTCTGGCTCCATCTGTCCCTGGTTCTTTATGAGTGTGTCTTCACAGGGTGTCTGGGTGCCTTTGCCCTCTTACTG
Organism: Peucedramus taeniatus; assembly: GCA_013400575.1. NCBI lineage: Eukaryota > Metazoa > Chordata > Aves > Passeriformes > Fringillidae > Peucedramus > Peucedramus taeniatus. The sequence goes on along the minus strand of WBNO01019860.1, from coordinate 55,738 downwards.
ATTAGCTATTTAGGCTGCATATCTCTCCTCACTTACATTTTGCACCCACCCATCTCCCTATCTCCATCTGTCTGGCGTCCCTTTGCCCAAAAATTGCTTCATCAGGCTTTCATTTTCACTTTCAGGAACTTTCCCCTTAAACTCTTTTCTTCTGTGAATAAGCAGGCTCTTGTCCACTTAAAATTGTGTTTTTTGAAGGACATCCCCCTCCTCCCCCCTCCCCGCCCCATCCCAGCCCAGGCGTTCCCATTCAGCCTGCCACCCTGTGCAGCCAGCCAAGTGGAGGGTTTTGTTTGCCTTCATTAGGCTGTAAACTCATTTTGGGTGGGGCTGTTTTCTGCCCTTTGTTCTCTGCTGTGTTGAATGTGCTGACAGCGCTGAACTCTCGATTATTAATAGCACAAACAAAGCTTAAAAAAGGATGGATCAAAGGGAGGAGAAGGGGAAGGCACAGGGAATATGAGGTTTTGTTTAAAGCAGTAAGGAAGCTTCAGGATAAATGTGTCCTGTTGGGATGTGTTGAACACCTGTTAGGAAGAGGTTATGGATGAGATTGTTGAACAATCTGAATGAAGGCAGCCTCTGCATCTCCCTAACAGGCTAAGAAAAAAATCCATTCAGTGTAACACGTCAACACTGGGCAGAAATTAATTTAAAGAGAGGTGCACAGTCGGTAAATGAGTGAAACTTGGAAAGCAGGGAAGAGGCAAATAGAAGGCAGGAAAAGCATCAGTGACCCTTTACTACTGGGTCTGGACATTCATTCATGTTTGCATGTGCCCACTCTGCTATGCTTCTCTTGAGTTATACCCATTTAGTGATGTCACAAAGCACTGTCACAGTACTTTGACTTCTGGAAAGCTGAAGCACAGCTTTGAACTCTTTCATACTGTGGATCTGATGGTGACTGCCTGTTCCTCTGTGGGGAACTGCTGAGAAAATGCAGGCAGGGCTGGCCCTACAGGAAGAAAACCTCATCCCATCGCTGCTTTTAGCAGACCCAAGGATTATGGGACAGGGAGACCAAAGCTGGTGTGAGGCTGGGAATGGTAAGATAGCATGGGACAAGGTATAGAACTTTCTGGTGATGTTCAGAGGGTGATCTCACACACTGATGAAGGGATCATACAGACCACTCAGGGACCTCTAACTACAGCCATGAGTTCAGAGTCCTTATGCTTGTCACTGACAGCAGAACAGAAGCATGAGGACAAAATGCCTCAAAAAGGCCTGTCCTGTGGATCTAGGAGGGCCAGGAGCTCCAAGAAACTGTGCAAGGAGTTCAGCACTAGGACAGTTCAGACCTGACACCCTCAGGAAGTCCTGAGGTAAATTTCCATCATTGTCTGCAATGTATGCCACACTATTCCAAATCTTTCTCTGTCTGGGCTATCATTGTCAAACTAGATGTCAGTGGTGGGGTAATAGAAGAGCTCAAGGTCTATTATTGCTGTTTTTTCCACCAAAATCATGCTTACCACTGAAGAAATAAAAATTGTGCTGGGAACATCAGTGGCAGGAATATGTTCATTGTCTGCATCTGTGAGTGAGAATTGAAAGTTATGAAAATACTACTTGGCCATTATCCAGTCTTTGGACAACCACCAACATCCATGTGGGATGTGCCCATTACAGAAAGTAGGGTGTAAAATCTTCTGGAGTTAACCTTTCTGGTCATGAGTATCAGTGTTATTCCACAGTAACACGAATGGCAATGGAATGTCTGCTTTCCTGCTGTTCAAGTGACCAGTGACCACATTTTCTGTTGGCTTCTAAATAAGGACCTGGATGAAAGAGCACCTGTAAAAAAGTGGTTGCAGTCACCTCAGTGTCCAGGGGGTGTGCATCTCTGCACTTCCACCCCAGTGTCTCTAATGTTATTTGTACTGTTAGGGTGTGCAGTGCACGGCATGACACATGGATCAAGAAGGGATGGGGGGTTTCCTTCAGGAAGAGAAGGATTTAGATGGTTCACAGGCCTGATTGAGGCAATTAGAGAGTTCACCTGTCATCACAGAGGCAGCAAAGGGGTTGCTTGGTAAGGGAAAAAAGCAATTTGGGAAAGTGCTGTAGTATACATATCAATCTGTCTATACACTATTACTATTATGAGAATTTATTAAAAGTTTTTGTTTAAATTTCTTGCCTTTTTACTTTGGTGAATAATCACATAACCAGTAGATTGTGAAACTGGGTGGGTTGTACAAACACAGATATCCCTGCCATTGTCATATAGGGAGGGCAACTGTTAATAGAAGCAAAAGGTTCAATGGGCAAGGACAAGTGGCAGGCAAATCCCCCAGACTCCAGCACCTGTGAGAGCACAAGGCACTGGTGAGCAAATGTCGCCTGGCCACAATCACTTCCCTTGCAGGAATTCACTGACCCACCAGTCCAGGCAAAAGCCCCCAGTCCTTGCTTTGCCTACAACACATGATAAAAGCAAACCAGAACTGAAGGACTGTTTCCCCTCCGCCAGAGCAGAATATTTGAAAAATATTTTTCCAAATGAATCTGCTTATTTGGGATAACTAAAATGACATTTCAGATGCTGATTTTCTTTTAGTGGTCAGAATTTTCATCTCAGTATTTCTTAGAAAATTATTTTTTCATCTCCGCTTTTTTTTTTAGAAAAAAACCCATCTTGATTTTATTTGCTTGTAAATATTTTGCTTCAATATTTGCTTTAACTAAGCTTCAATTTAATAGCAAAAAATCTACTAAGAAATTACTTGTAGTTTCAAATTATTCATGTGACTCAAAATGAGTTACTTTCTTTTAATTTTTTAGACAGAAAAAAATTAGAGATTATTTAAATAATAACATGTACCCCTCTGGTCAGAACTTAAAGGGTATTAACAAGATTTTACTTACACACACACTGCCAAGTAGCTATATTAGTACTAATATTAATGTGAAGGTTTAATTTATATCACCATTTCAATAACCAGGCCCATATTCAGGGCACAGATACATCTGAGTAAAAGACTTCTGTACCTTGATAAGAGGAGTTTAAAGACAATCTCGCTTACAGGCTAAGAGAAAAGATGATATGTTCCCAAAAGGCTGGTGAGGGAGGAAGTGCACAGCAGAGAGGAATTGGAGGAGAAAGAGATGGAGAGGGAGGGAGGGAGAGGGAGGATGTGTGCATTAGGGAAATTGCCAATAGGGTGGTTGGAAAAAGATTAATTACAGCAGTAGCAGCATAGCAAAGACAAAAGAACTGACTATGCCTGATGGGCTTCTAAGGTGAATTCATGAAAAAGAATGAGATCAAATACCAAGTTCTTTAAAGCACAGTGGTGGCAGTCTGTGTTACTCAGCTGACATCAGTGGTATTACTCCAGCTTTACACCACTTTCAGTGAGAGGAATTTATTTCCAATTCTTTGACTTGTACTTAATATGTTGCAATCTTTAGTCAGATATCCAGCTGGGTCTGAGGTTGCTCTTTACAAAACGGTGCAATTCTCTCAGTTGATAACAGCTGAGGATCAACTTCTGAAAAGGATGAGATTGTTTTAGTGACATTTGCTCTGTATTTAATTTCATCCTATTGAAAGATGGATGCCTCCCTGGTTCTAAGGAATTATCTTTAAGGCTTTGTTCATACCTGCTAAACACTCCCCTGTAGTTTCCCAGGCATGTGTTCCTAGAGAACTCTATGGAAATGTTGACGGCCTGGTGTAATCATCAGAATGGCAAGTACCCTGATCTGAAAGCCACATGCCAAGTGGGTTTCATGCAGTTAAAAGAAATAGGACCTCAAAGTTCAGAGAATGGCTGCTCTTCTAATTAATGGTATCTGTGATGTTGCACTGCACCTTCAAATTACATGTATGCCCACAGTGGACCAGAGCATCCATCCTTCCTTCACACAGCTGATTAATGATTCTTTTGAGCATGCACTTGAAGCTTGAGGAATTTAATTTCCTGATGATAATTTTCTTTATCAGTGAGGGATTGCTGCTTTGTCCAGGGTAGAACATAGTAACAGAGGAGGCTGGACTGCAGGTGGCTGCTTACAGCACCCACACACATCACAGAAGTCATGGGGAACACCCTACATGGTACTGCAGCAGCCTGGAGAATGGCTTTCAGCACACCTACCTTCTAGGGACATGCTGGGATGGAGGTGGGAAGAAATGAGACAACAAAGAAGGGTGATGTTGGCTCTGGCTTTCCACACACTAAAGGAGTTTAGGATTGTTATGCCTCTGTTTGGGGCCATTGCCAAGTATAGAGCAGGAATGGCATGCTCGAGCACCCACCACCCCTCCACACTGAACCTTCCAAAGGGAGCAGGCTATTTAAGCTCCAGGACATCTCCCTGGATGCCATCTCACCTTCAAAGAACAAATCTTCAGGTTGCATCTTCTGAAGAGTGTATGCAATGTTTTCAGACCACTCCATTTTTCCTGGGGCTTATGTTTCCTGTAAGTTTCCAGCCTCTCTGCAAGTCTGAATTTTCTCTGCATGCACATAACTTTGCTTGAAGTCCACCAGAGGCAAACCCTGTTCTCAGACAGCCTCAGGCATGTGCATGGGCATCTGCAGGAGGTCAGTGAGGATCCCATTCTGCCCAAAAGGGCTGATGAAAAGTCAGAGACTGAAAGATGAGGTCTTTTCTCTTTATTCCTTAGGACACAAAGAGTTATTTATTTAAAAGATTGGCTTAGCTTTATTGTAATTAGTTTCACAATGGGTGCCTGGATGTTCCATCCCCAACCAGGAACCTCTTGTTCTAGGCACTAATCTTGCCACTGTGACCTTTGGTTCATTTAATACCTGGGTGTATCTGCTAATGTTCTTTTTTTTTTTTTTTTTTTTTACAAGATAAATTTACATTTCAGAGTCCATTCACATGTGCTAACCTAGTTATGAGCCAGTTTCACTCTTCATGAACTTCCTGCCTACAGGCATTTTTTGTAAATTGCTGTAATATGATAACTGGAAATCCTTTTTGCTATCTTGAAACAGGAAATAAACATCCTGTTGTGAGAAGAGAATTAGAATTATGCACGATGCTTCTTTTGTAATTTACTCAATCTTGATAACATATATTATGTAGGAGAGACTTCTAGGGCATTAAAGCAAAGATGACCAGCCATAAATCAAACTCAAGGAGAGAGTATGCTGAATCCCTGTTGAATATCACTTAGATCAGTCTTGTTCAGCTTGAGTGTTGGTAATCTTTTGCCTTTGAGACTGATGAGGAATTAGTGAGATTAGAAAATATTTAGAAATTCAACCGATCTTCTGGGTCTGCATTTTGTTGATTTTTATATGAAGGCTCAAATAATTTGTACTTTCTGTCACCTATTGCTTTGTATTTGGAAGATGTTTCCTTAAATGTCAGAAATGTCATCCTGCAGAGCATACCTAAGGTAGTCTTTTGTGAGCTGGAGATTGCCTTTTCAACAGTGGGCAGCAAGTTCTTGGGTTTCTGGTGTCTTGAGGTATGTATTCTGCTTGTCATCCTTATATTCCCAGTTAATATAAATCAACTTCCTCTTCTTACTCTTCCTAAATCTGCATTTGTTATTCTCTCTTGGAACTATTGATATATAACATTTTTTCTTAAAAGAATATTTCCTCTTTGCTTTACACTTAATTTAGGGGTTTTTTCCCTTTCTTTTTAAAATGGCATATGTTAAGGTATTGCTGGAAGTCTTACTATGATGTTCTTATTTTAGGTGTCAATAGAAATTTTAAAGAATTGTTTCTTGTTTTACACATCTTACACTTCAAGTCTGTGAAGAATTTAATGTAAAAAGGGAGAGAGCTAGCCACACTGCTGTAATTCTGTAGTGTTTCGATAGTGATTTGTGACAGAGGAATGTTATGGTATCTCTCAGTTAGATAACATCAGAGAAATTAGACTACTGTCAGTGTTTGGATTTCTACTGTCATTACTGAAATCTTTGGACCAAAACATTAGGGCAAATATTCTTTGCATAATATTCCTTTACGAGTGATGCTGCACAATTATTTTTGAAAGTGGAGGCCTTTACTATACTAATCATAATATTATGAGAGAAATAATTCCAGTTTGGCATGCATTTATAAACACTGTTGAAATGTTTAAGTGGTTATAACAGCTGTAGGACTCAATTTTTGGACCCTTTCTCTCTATGCATGTGTTGTGTTTTCTGATTTGGGTAGTTTAGTAGAAGTAGTTTTCAGATGAATGAGAAATAAGCACAAGACAGTGAACTTATGCAAGTCTTATTTATGCCTGGAGAAGGGAGTATTGGTCTGCCTTTATTCAGATGCTGCTGGTCAAACTGGTTAGAGCTGTTGAAACACGGGTTTTTTTGAACTTTGGTAGGGTCCTTCAGATGTTTCCTGAGGTTTCTCTTAAAATAGATTCTTCTGCTTTTTTTTTTTCTTTTTCCCCCCATTCTAAGAATAGAGTTTGAGTATTTTATTCAGGCACTTTTTCTGAGGAGTGGCTGGTGGTTAAAGGATACTTCTGTGAGTGAGATGTAGGGGGCTCTAATCCAACATCTGCTTTTGAGTCATCCAGCTTCATCTACCCTGATGGGTTCAGGCAATCCCACCTCTTCTTCACCCACACACCAAGGTAGCCACATGTGGGCCAGCACTGAGGCAGCTGCGTTCCTGTGGTGCCAAACAAAACAACTGTATCCCTCTTCTTAGCATGCTCATTGCAAGTTTGTAACCCAAGTTCTGATTGCACAAACCACGCACTGAAATGCTCATCTCTCCAAAACCTGCAAGACACATCCCACACAGCTCATGAGGCAGGAGCTCTGGGAATGCTTCACAGGAGGGGAGGAACAATGACTTATTGCCCTACTCTGTTACCAAAGGGAACAGGTCTGGGCATTTGTCTGGTTCCCAAGGCAACCAAGCAATATTGACTTTATCATCCTTTGATGATCTGGTTATTGCCACAGCTGGGAACTCAGATTATTCGGAAGTCCCCTTGGCTGTAGGGTTTTGTTGCTGATCATGAGTGCAAAACACACTTGAACTGATCAAGAACCACAGCTGTGCCACTTTGAGATTATTACCTTGGACTTGTGCCTACAGAGCTCCTGGACTGGAGTTCATTCCTGTCCATCAGAAGACAAGCAAAGCAGATGTACAACTGTCAGCATCTGTAGGCCCCTCAGCTCTAAAATTAGGCAAGCTACCAACCTTTTCCTTCCAGCACTTGCCTATAAATGAGCTTTCCTACACATTAGGAAGCTGTGATTCCTAGTTTTTATTTGCTTAATTTGTGCTTTAACATTTTCTTAATTCATTTTCAGTAACGACTGCAACTTCAACATGCTGGCATCTTTTAAAGTGGTTAAGTAAGAAATTGAAGAGTTGCCTTGAAGAATTTTCTGATAAGGTCCCAGCTTTGCATCTTGATACAAGTGGGCATGCCCTAACGCCTCTCTGGAACGTCAGACTTGTTCTTCCTTTTGTGTATCTGCCATTTTAGACAACAAAGTATTTCAGCAGAAGTTGGTTTTGCTCTTTGTCTAAGTTCATAAATGAACACTCCCTTTAAGTTCAGTGGGATTGAGGTTTTGTTTGTACAGTTGTGAGCCTCCAAAGTGCTTCTGCAGCTTGGTTATCTTGGTTATTGTTCCTAATGCTACTCTAGAAGTGTAAATTAGTTTTGATATTTTATTTTATTACAAATGGTATTGCCTTGCTTTGGATTTATTAGTTGCAGCTACTTACACAACAGCCATTTTCATCTGCACAGTAAACTTGCTCTAGGACTTGCTTTTGCAGTGTGGAAAGTGGTGAGATCAGTCACACTGTGGAAATTCCCATACTTCTTCATGCACCTGAATAGGCCAAGAGTGGAGCTTGCTTTATTCCTTTGAACTTCTCTGAATTAGTGCTATTTTTTTTCACTCTTGCATCCTTTTTGCAGTTGTTGGAACCTTGTCACTTCAGTTCTCACCCCTCCTGCTAGCAGGATGTAGTCTCATACATTGAGCCTCAGCTTCTGTAGCTTTAATGATGAGAAAGAAATGACACCCTTCATCAGCACTGCAGGTACTAGTGGGACCAAGTGCTGGTTTCTTTCCACAGAAGCATAGAGCAATCCTAGTCCTTCAGGGAGATGATTATGCAAAAAAATCAGTCTTATTTAGGGAAAATAATTAGTGATGCATCTCAGTGATGTGAATGGTGACTTGAAAGGAGCAACACAGTTTGGTTCCAGTGTATTGTCTGGTCCATATATGCCGTAGGTAAAGATTATTAAAGTACTTACATAGTAAGGACATTAGGGATCTACCCAAACTCCAACACAAAATTTGCTACTTTCCTCAAGAAAATTCCCTTTTTCTTCTAACTCACAACAAACTGTAATGCTCATTTTGTCTCTGTCTTGGTTTGAAAGACAGGTACCTGCCAGCAAAAAGCTGGAATCTCTTTTTGGATAGAGAATGTAAACCCCCTCCCTCAGATTATTATAATTTTGCAATTGGAGGCTCTCAGGCAAAGATTTGGGAGTGGGAATAACAGTCCTTTACAAGGAATATTAGACAAAGCAAAGAAAAAAAACAAATGTAATAGCACTGAGACAAGTAAAACAACAACAACAACAACAACAACAACAACAGCAACAACAACAACAACAACAACAACAAAAATACAAAACCTCAGAAAATACCCTAACAGAGTCAGGGATGTGACCTGACACCCTGGGTGTCAGGGTGTTAAAGCAGTCCAGATGAAATCCTCCTTGAGCAGTGAATACAGTTCTATGAAGTGGAAATAGTCCTGTAGGAAAGTCCAGCGGTGACAAGTCCCGTCTTCCTCTGGAGAAAAATCCAGTGGCAGGAAAAAACAAGCAGGGTCTTTTAGTTTTCCCAGGTCCTTTCAGAGCGTGTCCTCTGACCGAACTGTCCTGTTCACTGCTGCTCCCCAGGAGCAACCTGCTGCCCCCTTTTGTTTCAGTAAGCACCCATAAGTACCCAGCAATTAGTTACCTAGCAAAACCACCAGGAAAAAATTCCACAAACAAAAAAGAAACAGATCCAACCCCCAACAGTCTCAAATATTGGATTGAGCAAAAAAAGTAATCTCTCTTATTTTCCTATGAAGTGCTTAAAAATAAGGCATGTCTAGGTGAGCATTGCTGCTCATTATTGCATAAGAACAAAGCTGCTCATCTGCATGGCACATGCCCTGCAATGTAGGAAGTTGTTCAAGGTCCACTGCTCACTTAGAAGAAGAATCCTGAAATTTTGCAAGAGGCAAATGAGCCTCCTCAGTGGAAACAGAAAGAGGATCTGCTGCTGTTGGTTCCAAAACATTACTACATGTGTCAGCAGTACGTGCTTGAAGTTTTAGGAAGAGCCCAGTTTCACTTCATTCCTTCCTGTAATGTCAGAAAATTCTTCAACAGCATTAATCAGCTGGAGTTTTGGATCACAGGCTAAATACTGATTCATTCACTTAACAAAATGATTGGTTCATTCCAAGAATGCAAGGAAATGCAGACTTGGATACAATAGACTTGTGTCTGAGGCCAAATTTCAAAAGGGTTTAGATGAAGAAAGGCTAAGACAGGTCCTTTATCCTCCTTTCAGTTTAATGGGCACAAACACATCCATGTTGCCTTCCAAAGGGTCAGTTTCATAAAACAAAGAACTGCTATGAGTCCCTAAACCGGGGGAGTAAATGTGTAAACAAGAAAATGAGAAAGGGAGTGTATACCAAGCACCAGAAAATTTAATAGGAAAAAAACCAAGACAAGTAGAAACGCTTAAACAGAACAAAAGGAAATTTTACAGGATTTCAGGTATAAAACCTGTCCTAGATATGGTATTAATCATTTATTAGCTGGTAGATTCTCGATAATAATGCAGAAAGGACAGAGGTGTTCAATCAATACTTCTGTTTGGTATTTGGGGAAAAGCCAGATGATTCAGGACAGAATGATGATGAAATGCTTTTCATTCTAGCAGTAACTAAGGGAATGTGTTAAACAGCAGATATTAAAGTTAGATACATTAAAATTAGTAGGTCTGGATAATTTACATCCAAGATTTTAAGATCGATAGTCTAGGAGCACTACAGACCATTAATTTTGATTTTTAACAAGCCATGGAGCATTGGGGATGTTCCAGAGGACTACAAGAAAGCTAATGTTGTACCAATATTTAAAAAAGGTAAATGCAGTGACCCGAGTAATTATAGGCCTGTCAGCTTGCCTTCGATCCCAGGCAAAATAATGGAATGGCTGATAGGGACCTTGAGTAATAAGGAATTTAAAAAAGGTGATATAATTAAAGACAATCAGGATGGTTCTTGTCAAACTATATTGATATAATTTAAAATCAGGTTTCAAATGGGGTGATTTAATTCACGGTTTTGATATGTAAGAGATTTAGTCTTCTGTAATGTGTTTGTGTGGCTTGACATTTTGATTATTCAAATAGAGGCTGTCTCTGCAAACTGTGGTTTAAGAGAGAAGTTAGGAGGAGCTTAGGCATCTGAATCTAAAATGGCAGTCCTGAAAGCTCAGCTCGGTGGCTGCCCAGAACTGCCTTAATCTCCTTGGTTTTCAGCTGGAGAAGTTTCCAAGGCAACTGAGGTTCTGCTTTTGTGCACTCCCAGAAGACACCTCAATCCTGACAAGGTTGAGCGGTTCAGTACCAATGTCATAACTATACATTTGTCTATCTGTTTCCCGTACAGAGCTTGATCCAAGGAGTGTGCTTATGGCACACTTCAAGGATCAGTCTGTGCACAAAATGCAAAAGCAGATGCAGCCTTTCTTTAACATATGACCACAGGAAAAGGTCTTTTATTCAATTACTCACTGGTTAGAGCTTGTCCAGGTTAGAAAAATTCCAAACAGAATTATTTTCTCTCTTGAAAATATTTCAGATCTTATCTCACTGGATGTCACCAATTATTGGTGTATAGTGATGATGGAGAAAGGAGGGATTGAATAGACACTAACAGGAGCAACAATCTCAGCTGAAGTCGAGTCACAATCACAATTGTGCTCTCATCATGAAGTGCAATAATCTCAAGCATAAATTCTGCAAAGAAATGCTATCTCAAGAAGAGTGGGGAACATCATGTAACTGCTCCAAAATTATCCTAAGGGTGCAAATAGGGAGAATAAGTTTAACCAAGGTCCATGCACAAGAAAGAAAATACAGTCCCCTTCAGAGGCCATTTTATCCTATTTCAAGAGAATTATCCAAGATCTTTGGCATGAATTCCTGTATTCAGGTTCTTCCACCACTGACAGCTAGGTTGGGTTACAGGCATAGTAAAAGTTAGGGAAAATAAGTCCCACCATAAGTACATACACATTGATTAGAGAGAGCTCTTGAATTCAGCATGGATAAAAGCCTCTGGTGAAAGCATCTTTCTAGTAGTGGGAAGAGAGTCTAGATAAAACTAAGCAAGTAATGAAGCACCAGTTTTTATCAGCAAAGCTTCCTGATAGTTGTTTATAAAAGACTACATTGGATTTTGGAATTTTTTCATTTTTTACGTTACACACACACACACACACACACATATGTGCATTTCTCCTAAAGTCTGTTTTTTTGTCAATCTCAGCTCCTGAAACAGGAATTAATTCTGGGAGCTCCCAGGACTTGTCTTGCATAAGGGGTTGTGACCAGATGATCACTCTGGTTCCCTCTGGTCTTAAAAGATCTAGCAAAAAGCGCTGAGGACAAACAAACTGAAAACCCAAGCCCATGCAGTAAGAAGCTTTCCCTGCCCAGAAAAGCAGATAATCTAAATAGACAAGACAGACTGGGGTGAGAAAAAGGATGTGTTATCTCTGTTTCACAGATGGGAAACAGAGGCACAGAGAGATTAAGTGATTTACACAAGGTTTGTGTCAGAGCCAGGAATGGGAGCCAGATCTCCTGAATTCTGTGTCACTACCTTAACAGCAAGACCATCTTTTCTCTCTCTTGCCATAGCCTTGAGAGGGAAGGGCCTGTACTGCCACACACAAAATTGCACCATTGCTTACAGGGTAATCTAATAAAATGCTATACATGTAGCATACATCTGGTGTTCTGATTTCTCCTCTTCTGTCAGACCGACTCCTCTCTCCTTCCTTCCTTCCTTCATCTTTCCTTTTATCCTCCCTTTCCTTTGTTTTCACTGTCTCTTGCAAAGGATGCTGGTGTCAATTACAATAGAAGAAAGCCCCACTGTCTCAGAAATGGCATATTCAGACCATCTAGCCTTTGAATGTACAGTCAGAAACATACCAGCTGTACCTGGGCACATAACTTCTTGGACTGAGGTTGCAAATGTGAAGAGAATTAAAATGAGAAAAAGGCATTTTGAGATTTGCCTGTTTTATTATGACCAAATCTGGGTAGATTTTCAAGGGAGTCCAGAATTACCTCAATGGGGTCTGCTTAGCTGAGTTGGCTAGGTTCAATTATGTCTAAATCCTTAAATCTTTCCCTTCTGTATCTTCTCATTTCACACATGGTTCTGGACACTGTTTTCTAAGCCCCTTTGGGCAAAAACATTTAAAATTAGATACAGACAGCAGAATCCTGAGATGGGACAGCACCTTGGACAAAACCTATAAATACCCAGCCTGTTTCTATGGCAGCTCTGAGAGTGCCAGTTCTATGAAATTCCTTGAAAAGGTCATCTTCCAGTGCCTCAAAATCTGGCAACTTTGCAAGATGCATATAGAAAAGCATATAATAGTGTTGTTCATATGCAGAACAGAAGAATATCCAAGAGGGTGTCAAAACACTCCCAGTGTGGCTACAGATAGAGAGAGTCAGCCATGGCTGGCTAGGGGAGGACAGCTTGCCCAGGGCCTTGTGTTTTGAGAGGTTAGAGAGGGCCCTGGCTAATTGCCTAATGATACACAAGAGGTTGTGACCTCCACCTTTGCCCCGGGCCCCCTGGAGCTGCTGCTGTTGCTTGTTCCTGCACTGCAGCCACCTCCGCAGCACAGGGGACAATGCCCAGCCGACAGCGGTGCTCAGCACTTCATTTTGGGCAGGCAAACAAAGGCCGTGCCTGGCAACCAAAATTCCCATGGAGCAGGATGGAGGCAGTGGGACAGAACCTTACACGTGTGCATGGCAAAGGTGACCTTGCTGACCGACGTAGCTTTGGGCTTTGCCGCGTCATAAAAAGTTCTGGTCAAAACTCAGAGAACCTGAACCTCTTTCCAGCCAGCTGCTCCCTGGGAATAGGTTCCCAGAATCAGGTTATCCTCCTATTAAGGGAGGCATAAAGGATAGTGCTGTGAGAATTACAATGCCTTTTTATGGAAAGATCAATGGCATGTCCTCAGCTAGAATGCTGTTTTTAGGTAAGGGTAGCTTCACCTCATAAAAGATTATATGGCTGACATATTTTTACGTCCAGAGAAGAGTAACAAACCTGTGATGAAGAGGTATGGAAACACTTTGAGATGAAGATATGGACGACTGAGTAGTGGAAGGTGGCAAGGAAGGGATGTCACTGCAGTATATAAAATAACAGATGGTACCGAGGGGTCATGTGGTCACTCCTGTGTACCCTCCTTTGTAATAAATATCACAGAGAAATCCAGAAATAAAAGCAACAGGTTTAAATCTAAACTAGTAAATGCTTTTTTAAGACAGTGTCTCTGCCATGGCCTTGAGAAAATACCGAGGTAAAAAGCTCAGTAGGATTAACAAATGTTAGACATTGCAATCAATACTGCCTACATCTGCAGTTAAACTATGCAGGGTAAAAGTTAATCTATGAACTCATAATTTAATGTAATATTATTTTAATAACTCAGATCTCTGCTTCAGGGCTTTTGACAGTGAGTACTTCTCTCTTGCAGTGAAACTGGACTGCTGAACATGTTTTTGGATGGCCATTTGTCCTTTGCAGGGGGGGTTCTTCTGCATGTGTTCCTGGCGAGCAGAAGACAGAGGATTTCAGGGGAGCAGAAGAGGGAGGATTTCGGGGAAGGAGAAGAGGCAGGACTTCAGGCGAGCAGAAGGAGGAGGATTTCAGGGGAGCAGAAGACGGAGGATTTCAGGGGAGCAGAAGAGGCAGAATTTCAGGGGAACAGAAGAGGCAGGATTTCAGGGAAGCAGAAGAGGGAGGATTTCGGGGAAGGAGAAGAGGCAGGATTTCAGGGGAGCAGAAGAGGCAGGATTTCAGGGAAGCAGAAGAGGAAGGATTTCAGGCGAGCTGGACCTCTGATCTGATCTACTCTGGCACCTGATGCTGGCTCGGGCTGCTGAGACACGGCTGGCCCAGCTCCCCTGCTGGCTGCCGGGGCTGAGCTCCCAGAGCCCTTCCCGGGGCTGCTCCCGTTGGCATCACTCTCTGCCAACTTGGGCTTGTAAAACGCGGGCTCAGCTTGGCAGCCAAGAGCACAGCGTGTTCAGGCAGCTTTGAGCTTTCACCCAAATCCCCTGCCCTTCCCTGGAAGACACCACCTGTGTTAAATTCACCCTAGGCAGGAAATGGAAGAACAAATCAGGCCTAATTAAAATTAAAAAAAAAAGAATTAAAAATCCTTAAAACAAACTGTGTAGTCTTTTCTGCACACCATCTGCATAGTAGCAGGGGCAATGTGCTTGATTCATACTGTGATTCGAATGGAAGTGAGAGTAAATGGAAGGCTGATATATATCAGTGCTGAGGGCAGGATTTAGACAAGTGAACAGTTGCTCCTACAGCAAAAACAGAGAATGTTGTCAAGTTTGTTCCCTAACCAAGGATTCAATCAAACACGCACCAGAACCCAGCTAAATCTCCACAACCTTTATTGCTTCCTGTACACTCACTTAAATCTTGCCTAACCCCTTCCTGTCCCAGCTCTGGTTTCCTTCCTCCTCCCGAGGGTGGTATTAGTGTCTGCCCACTAAACCATGGCAGCAGGTGAAATTTGTAGATGGGCTATGGCAAGCTATTTATCATAATTTTTGTAATCTCTGTCCCCACTCCCCAGTAAATGCAATAAACTTCTGACCACTTCAGGCATGAAATCCACTGCCATATCCAAAAGATTGTTTCTCCTCCTGGTATGTGAATGGGGCATTTCACTGTCTCATGGTACTGCTGCAGGCACCTCAAGGTAGTTTGAAATAATTGGTATTTTTAAAGAGGAAAACACCACAAACGCAGTTAGAACTTTTACGAGTTTTTCAAATAGGATGTTCCCCTTAATGATTCTCTTTCTTAAGTGAAGTGGCCACAGTCACAAGGAGGAGTTGTTATGAGAATTTCCTGTTGCCATTTGGAGACCACAGGGAGCTTGTGCCATCCATGACCAAGTGTGGATCTCCAGGAAGTGAAGCTGATACAAACACATGACATTCATGATACTAGGCTTCCTTGTGCTTGGCCTCTCCATCCTCATGTCTTCCCCATGCATTTTCTTATTCCTCCCTTCTTTCTAGTAAGCAGCAAACACAGATATGTTAGAAGAGACATTTCTTAGAAAGGGAAGGAAATGTCCATTCAGAAAGAAGATTTTGCTGCATCCTCTCATTAGCAATGTAAAATTGACTGTGCAGAGGGTAGGTTTTTGCTGCTCCCAGTTTTGCCAGAGCCTTGTGTGGGGAAGGGAGCAGGACCACATCTTTTGAGGGCTACTCCATGGACTGCTGTCAAGGCTGCCCTTGGGTTGCTGTGCAAAGTCACAGCTGGGAGATTGGCAGATTGGAAAGTCCACACCCTCCAAGAACTCCACTTCCTGCTCTGCCTCTGCTGCTCTCCTCTGGAGTGGATAATAGGAGCTGACACCTGGGGTGTGACAGGAAGTTCTGATGCATTTTTGTATATAAGAGACTACTCATGAAAAAATAAGTTCAGGGGAAAAAATACCCTCTAAGAGTAGCACAAGGAATTTATTGGGGAATTTTGTGGGATGTATATTTAGTTCATCAGGTGGCAACAATAATTTTTCCCTATTTGTCACTTTTTAGTGGTAGCTTCTCACTGGCAGAGAGAGAGGAAAAATAGACAATATCCCAGGTGGTTAGTACAGGAGAGGGGCAGCTTCAGAGAGTTTACTCTTATTCTATTGACAAGGTAGACTGGAGGAACTGGCCCCAAAGATTGTGCAAGAGATAAATTGGGTAAACTTTTTTTCAGGCACTTTCAGCCAAACACTATTTCACCTGAGGAGTCTGAGAATGAAAAGCATAAATGTGTTGATACAAATACAAGTCAGGGTGTGCCCATAAACAATCCTGGTGTGCTGATTCACTACATAAACATTGGAAAAATCAAACAGCTGGGCTGTTCAATCTGTATGAGTTCAATCTTTCTTCAACATAGCCAAATTTTTATCTTTGGGTGCTTTTTTCCTTTGATAAATCCAGTGTGGCTTGAATATTCAGTGGTAGTTTGTGCCCTCTATCCCAGAGCATGCCATATGTTACTGAAGATACCAGAGCTTTCAGTTTAAGCCAGACCCACTGTGTCTGCTCCCAACACAGATGTGCAGGGTGCTGGAGATGGTGTGGGAGTACACACACACTCACCGACTGTCTTCAAATTACCAATGAAAGGAGATTGCAAGGAAGTTGAACAAATTTGCTCAAGGAGCCAGCTGTCTACCCTCCTCTAAACATGAAAGTTTAAAGTTCTCAACAAACTATTCTGGGCTTTTGATTTGTATTCAACTTTTGATTAATTTCCTTCAATCACTTTCAAACTCTCCCTTCTCTGGTCTTAAACAGTGCTACAGTGCACAGGAATAGTAAAATTTATCCTCTCAATAACTGCTTAAATCTCATCTCTAATCCTCTAAACTCCTTGATTCAGGGTAGTTTAAATTGTTGTAAATATCTTTGAGGTGGATTATGCTGCTTAATTGCCACTAAGGGAATAATAATGTTATGTGTATGTGCATACATATTATAATGTACATAGACACAAGCAGAAAATCCTTCTAGCAAAGAACATATTAAGTAATAGTTTAAACTACTCAGGATTTGGGAAAGCCTGTTAAGGGGATTAGAAACTAAATCCAAAACTGGACAAGAGGTAAAGGCAAAAATTTTCACAGATGACAATGGTAACAACACACTATTTTCTCTCTTTCTATGAGTATGTTTTCTTTAAATGTGGCCTGCACCACTGAATGAGAGTACATGATCTTTTCTGGTAAGTCAACCTCAGCTATGTAAAATCTACTTGTTTGAGGAAGCATGGACACTACTCTCACAAGAAGATGAATGTAGAATGTCCATCAGTAGCATTTCTTTCCTTTGGAAGAAATAGTTTCTATCAACCTGAAAAAAGCTGCATAAATAAATAGCTAAAAATAGCTTTCTACACGTGCATAATCCTGCTGAGTTTCTTGTGACCAATGCACATGTGCAGATACCTGGACAACTGAGGTCAAAGGCTTTGTTCTGGAAATGTAGAGTCAAATATAAAGTTTCTAAAGAAAGTATCTGTGACAGTAACTGTTCCTGAGAGTGGGAGAGAAGGAATGTATCAAGAAGATTTTAGTTTTTGAAGTATTCATAAGAAGAAATATTGTAATAAGTAATCCCAGAAACTTGGTTCTCATGAAGATGTATGTCATTGTGAGTCCCTGCACTTCATTTTTACTCTTCTTCTGCTCTGTCCTGCACACAAAATGCTGCAAATTAATTTTTCTGGAAGCTGCTCTGCTTGTCTGTGCTCACCCCTGACATAAGCTGGGATCTACCACTTTCAGAAAACCAATCCAAAGTACTGTAAGGAACTGATTTTCAAAGAATTTATTGAAAAGGTTGATGACTGAATAAAACAGCTGAAGCAAAACACCTAGTGAATGAAAGAAGTCGGATAGACTTAATAGAAAGAAAGTAATCCCAATATGGATGTTTCAAAATGGCAAAAAAAATGCAATTGCAGTGAGCCTGTGAAGGCTAATTGTTGCCCAAAATTCATTCACTATATGGAAGCAAGGGGATCATTGCACCTGTAAGGTTGAACATGAGCATGGATTGAGTTTCAGAGGAAACATGCCTTGGGGCATTGCCTGTCTTTTATCATCTTAAATAAAGCTACTTTATTATGAGCACAGTAATTTGGTGTACTTAAATGATTGTCCTCTTTCTAGGTACACTAAATCAGCTTTTTAGCCTAGAGTTTATATTCTGTGATTAAACCAGTTTGGTCTTGTTCAGTGGTCAAAGAAGAATCTCCTCTCTGGAAGATAAAATACTCATTCTTCTTACTACCCTTTGCCTGTTCTTTGGCTCATCTGCCCAAGGTACCATTTTTGATTCAATGCTCGTTTAAAGTCCTAATTTATAAAACAGCACGTGGAAATATCTAGGGAACATCAATGTTACTGAAATCTCTTTAGCATTCTTGTTTTACATGTCTTACCTATTCTTTAGGTTCAAGGTCCTCTTTCTTTCCAGTGCTTGTATAGCAACTTGGAAAAAGGTTTTGATCCATGATCTGTTCTCCTTGGATCTGGCCAGATCTTGGATCCATACCTGTGTGGTGTGAAGCCAGCACAGCCACATTTAGAGCCACATCTGGTCATGAGTGTACTAAGGTCAAGGTCAGATGTGGTCTTGTGTGACCTGTGAATGCAGCAGGGTGCCCTGCGGTCCTGCTGCTCCTCGTGTACAGGCATGGGGGTGAAAGGAACAATTTTAAATGCAGTAAACAAGGTTAGTTTTTAAACAGCTGGAGATGGAAGCAAATATCCCTCTGTAGAGCCAAAAGTCCATGTTGCACAGTACAATCTGTTTAGACTGCTAAATATATTTTGGGTTATGTTCCTTTCTGTATAGTTACAGTTTTTAATGTCCTATGCATTAATTCATCAAAGTATGCTTAGACACAGCTGGGAAGTAGCTTGATAAATGGGGATCTGCATGTACTTGAGACTAGGTCCAATAAAGGACATGGTGACTGGCAAGGAAGGGGAGGCAGTTGCCCATTCTCAAGAGGGAGTCCAGGCCAGGCTCTTGGTTTCAGTGTCGTCCCTGTAAACTATCCCTGTAGAAGAGCTTTACACTTTCCTGTGGGGAGAGGCAAGAGGCAAGGGTTACAGTACAGAAACCGGACCTGTTTCTCCATAATTTATTTGCACTTACTGATAAAATGCAAATAATTTGAATACTTTGTACTTTTTATGGGAAGGGGATTTTTTCATTGATTTCTGCCAGCCTCCAGCCTTGGCTGTGCATGAGGCTTTTGAAGGAAGAGACATTTCGTTTAGTTCTTTCATCATTACGATCTGTTCTATTGATCCCTTCCTGCTGCCGTGTTTGCTAATTTCCTGGCATATGTAAAGGGTGCTCTGTGTTTTGTAACAAAATTTAGCAGCTCTACCCATTCCAGAAACAGGAAACTGAGGCACAGGACTGGGAACTGGCCAGTGATCAGAACTGGAAGACAAGTCCAGCAATCACTATGTGCCATCTTCTGGCCCACTGTTGATTTTGGCAGACATTGAAACGGTGCCCTAGGTTTAGTCACCTTCAATGGTGAGCAGCTTTTCAGTTGCTGGCAAGCAGGCTGGGTCCTCAGCAGAGCTGCTGGCAGCAGTCCATGGTTCTTCCATTTTCTTTCTTCCAGGTCATCTTTGCTTGTTTTGTTTTTCATCTCCTTTTCATGGAGAGCATGATTTCAGAGATGATCTGATTCCTCTACCTGGGTAGTCAGAAACGATGGCTGTGATCATGCTTATTTACAAGGAAAAGGGATTGGAAGGAGAAAGAAAGACCAAGAACATTATCCAAAATTCCAATATTTGAGAGGATAGATATGAAAAGAAACAAGTTTATAAACTAAATTCTTTCTGGACAGTGGGAAAATGAGATGAAAAGGGAGAGAAACAAAACCAATAACAACCACTCTAGTACCTGTCATGGACATACTGCAGTGGCTTTCAGGCACATCAGTAGGACTCATATAAAATCTAGAAGAAATCACAACATGTTGTAAGCTTTTCTCTTTGGTAGATAAAACATAAGTAAATAATCTCCTCAAAGTAAAAAGGGAATAAACACTCCCCAGAGTAAGATACCAGACAGAAAAAAATTATTAACAACAACTAACCTGAATATGAATTGAGGTGGGATAGTCTGTGTCCACATAGGTAAAGCCGAAAAGCTGGCCCATGAAGAGTCAGAAGAGGGACTGGACTGCTGAAAGGTTATCGAGATATTTTCAAAGGATTGGGATGTTTTCCAGACATATTTCACCTTGAAACAGAGACAGTGATTTGCCAGGATGGCACCTGGGTAACAACGGCACGAAGGGCAAAGGGGGAGCAGCAGCCCCTACACTGCATGGAGAGAGGCGGCGTCAGTGCTGCAGGAGCCGCACCCCCTCCAGGTGCTGACCTGGGGGCTGCCCTCCACACGGGCAAGTGCTGCATTTGCCTAAGCCTGGTGACCTCTTCTGGGTATGACAAACTGCTCATTACCAAGTGCCTGTAACGAAAGACACGTTAACCCACCTTGGCAGGAGCAAAAATAGCCTCAGCGCTTGTTGCCAGAGAGAAATATTGGCGAATGCTATTGGATAAAGAAAGCAAGCACCTCACTACGTCTTGGACACCAGCAGGTAGCTGCAGATGGTGGAATATGCTGTTTTGGATCAAACCTGCAGTGGAAGAATACTTGTGCTGCCAACAAGATGCGCTAACAGGACTCTCAGGGATCAGAGGTGTGGATGATGGCATTCTGCGGTAGAGCTGCAGAGACGTTGAAATGGAAACAGCCATAGGTCACACTCTTGTTTGTTTGCTATGATGAACCAAGAAAATAAAGTCATAGTAAAATACTAGTAATTGTCCTATCCACAGTAATAATAATATTGCAGCAGACCGTAGCATCATACCCTTGGACACTTAGAGCACGTCAACGTTCAGTGCAAAAGCAGAAGTGAAGCACTGGCTAAACCTGCCAGTCAGGGCTCATGAGCACTTGTGGGGCTCAGGGAAGTAGGAAACAATGCTATCTATGGGTGGTGAGAATGGGCTGTATTCCCATGAGCCTCGAGCAAAACTGGGAGGATCTCTCTACAGCAGCCCCTTTAATTGACCCATTTTGGTATGGGTCAGATGGAGGACACACTGAACTACTAGGTGCCACCAAAATTAAGCAGTAGCTCCTCTTGGCAGCTGTGTAGTTTCAAATCCAAAATACACATCTACTTTCAGGGAGGTGTTTTTATTTTACCTTGGATTGAAGCACGGTCATACCAGGCCTATAGTCCCATTGGGTTTTCCCCCATCACAGACAGACAGCTGGGAAAGCTATTAAAATTCCCAGCTGTGGCTTTAAGAAGGTTCAAGGAGCAAACAAAACACATAGCAGGCCAGCCTTGAACTCTGAAGGAACTCTGTCTCAAGTATCAGCCCCTATAACACTCAATGTCAAGATGCATCTCTATGGCATTGCCTATGGCTAGCAGTACAGGATAAAGGCTCGGAGGAGAAAGAAAAGATGTGCAGGAAGGATATTGCCTACTACAACAAAGACCTTCCCCACTGGTGTTCAGAGAGGCAGTTACAGGCAAAAGTTTTTCCTTGAGACATGTGAGGCACAGGAAGGCAAGCTGCACTGATCAGGCCACAAAATTCCCAGTTTGGAAAAGACGGTGGTGCATGGGCTTCTCTATTGCTGATGCCAAAAATTTGTCAAGTTTTAAAAATAGACAGATTGGATTCAGTTCTGTGTACATTCTACTGAAATCTGATTAGAAAAATGCTGAAACTATACAGGTTTTTGAGTGATCAACTGCAGTACCAAGGCATAAGTCCCCTTCCCACCTTGCCTCCTCCCAGCAAGAAAAATGTATTTCTAGGTGCAGGTGTTAGGCACAATTCTCATGTATGGACTTCAGAGGAATATATTGGCAAGCTAAATCTAAAAGCAAGCCTAGGGAGTGATGTTTAAATTTAACTGGAATTTGGGAGATCAGTGACTCACTAGAGGGTCAAAAGAAAGTCTTTTTACCCCTCTAAGCTTTCATTTCCCCATCTGGAGAAGAACTGCTACAATATTTGCCGCCGTAAAATGTGCTACTCGCAACTGGGTATTATCGTTGCCTGAAAACGAATGTGACAAATGGAATGCTGTGTGATAAAGAGCTTCCTCGTCCCCGAGTTGGGAGCACAAGGGTGGGATTGTGTGGGAACTGTGAGAACGCAGCACATGACCAGAATCATGTATGGGTGGCAGCAGGATAGTCAGGGGAAGGAGAAAGCCTGAATGTTGGCCTGTCTCAGAGTTCTCTCTCCTGCCTGAACACCGAATAATAAGGTCAGCTGTGATTTTAAACAACTCAAAGAGCAATTCCTAATCTTTTTTCATCTGGACTTCCATTTCCTGGATATCTCACGTAATGCTGCATGCTTTTTTTGGATCAGAAGTCTCATCAGGATGACTCTGTTTTCATTTCTATGAGACAATAATAGAGATAATGCTCAGGTAGCCAGGCTAAATGATCTGCATTTTTTGTTCATGGCAGGAAGTGTGCCAGCTGCCTACATGATGGGTGAGCTCTCCGAGGCCACGCACGCAGTGAGATGCTGTGCCAGTTGTCTGGATGGCTCTGCTTTTCCCAAGGGAATGAGTCACTGACGCAGTTACCGCTCCACCCCTGGTATTGGTTTCTAATATCTTACCCTGGCAGGAGGTCAGGAATCCAGGAGGACCCAGATTTGGGCCCAGGCTCCTGTTCTGTTTCCTTCCCTTTATGGCAGTAATGGATTTCCTGTGCTTCCCTCCCTTTCCTCTACTATTTCTTTATGGATGTGATCATTACGTAGCTCGGAGAAAATGGATTACCAGGCAACGCTTGTCATTGCCACCACTCTGCCACCCATTTGTCTGTTTGCAGAACCAGACTCATTGTGCAGAGGTTTTTAATTGCTGTATTTGTTTTGGCCATGGTGTTTCAAAGCCATGGCAGGCTGGTGAGCTATTGCGCCTGTCACCTACATTTCCCCATCTACAGGAAATAACTGATAGAGACTTCTGGATGTTTCTTGCAACCTCTGGATGGGGTGAGTCAGCATTCCCTTGAAGGCTCCATCACAACCATTGTTATTTCCTCCCCCTCAACATGGCGTGTGGCCAGAGGCACCTGCAGAGCCAGGGGAGTGGAGTTACAAATGGGTGCACCTCCCTGATATGAAGCAAGCATTTTGGCAAAGGCATCTGTGCCAGTGCCACCCACAGTGTGCAGCCAGCAGGGAAGGGGGTGATGGAGGGCCTCATTAGACAGGCTGGTACTTGTGGCTGGCAAGTGCTGGCTGAGACCATCGCTGTGCTCCTCTCAGGCCGCAGGCATGCTCTGCCCATTGCTCCACAAGAGCACCCTGAGACAGGATCTGCTGTTCAGATGGATACCTGTGAAAAATGAATAAAACCAAAAGTATTTTGGGGGTTGCTATTTCATTAGTGGTGCATGTAAAACCTTCTGAGAAGTGTGAACATTTCCTGCTTCTAGCCAGGCTCTTAATTCCCACCACACTAGGCTTGACCCCAGCTCCCACTAGCCTCTTCCCTGCTACT
Organism: Peucedramus taeniatus; assembly: GCA_013400575.1. Lineage (NCBI taxonomy): Eukaryota > Metazoa > Chordata > Aves > Passeriformes > Fringillidae > Peucedramus > Peucedramus taeniatus. The sequence goes on along the minus strand of WBNO01019860.1, from coordinate 32,256 downwards.
GCTGTCCTTCACCAAATCTGCTTCTGCACTCTTCCCAGCCCCTCTTGTTGGATTATGACGTCTCTGTCCTGCACTGACCCTCCAAGTCAGGCTGTTGATGCCACACAGTGATGATACAACCCCTCTACACGTGTGATAGTTGGTGCCCCTTATCTGCTGCTGTTGGGGAATGCAAGTAGCTCCATTGCATGGAAGGGTGGGAGGTGGTTATGGATCCTCAGTCTCTCAGTCAGGAGATGCTTCAATGCTTTCATCCTCTTTCTCCTCCAATTCCGGTTGAACCAGTCCCTATTGCTACTGCTCATCCCCATTTCACAAACCTGGTTCAAGAGATCTCCTTTCCTATGTGTGAGGCCCCAGCTCCTCCCACATAAAGCCCACCCAAATTACTTTAGTTGTTGCTTCTTCATTTTCTGTTTTACCTTATGTTGCTCAGATAATTTGATATTCAGGAAGGGAATGATAAATTTTTAAGAGTGATAGCAAATTTTTCAGGAATCTCTATATAAGCATCACACATCCCTGGAAAGCTGTCATTACATATGTTGCTAATTCAATTTTTTTTTAAAACTGCAAAAAATTTACATGGGAGAGTAGTCTTAGTTTAAAGGAATTGTATTTCTTTTTACAGCCAAGGAAATTGGTGTCTTTAAAAATCTAACAATGTTATTTGCAGCAGCTGGTTTGGTTTAGGAAGCTGCTAAGAGTAGAGAGAGAAGTCTCTGGGACAGTGATTTTATACTTCAGAATACTAGTAATCTGTTTGTCCTTGCTTAACTTCTTCTATGCCATGCCCCAGTTCACATTTGGAGCTATATTTTATCTCCAAGTTCCTATTATTTCTTACAGGTTAGCACAACATATGACCTATGACATTGCAGCCATAAAGAAAGTAGGCACATGTGATTTTTCCTTCAGTTTTCATATCTCAGTGCTCTGGCCATTTAATTTAGTTTCCCAGGTGCTGACAGCTGGTAATGCTCTTAACTGCTCTCCCCTGTTGGTAAGTTATGGATATTTCCTAACTGGAGTTTAATTGTGTAACTTTACTTCACTCGAAATGCCAAAGGTCCTAGGAATCCATTCCTCCTTCAGGCTGATTATGGCACAGGAGATAATACTGTTTGTGGATGGTGAACCTGAATCCCTGATGAGTGTCTTCTAAGGCAAACTGACATTTATGGTGTTCCTCATTATGACATGACTGTCCAGAGCTGGCCCAGAGGACAAAATCCACCGTTTTTTAGGTTACATCTTCCATATATAAAAACAAGCATAAAAACTGTAGTTTGAGTTTCTCATTCAGGCTCAAAGAGACAATAGCAATAATAAATTTAAAGGAAGAGCTGTTCTATAAGTACCAAAGGTAGGAGCAAGCAGTGTGAAGCAGGATTTGATGCTACAAGTACTATCTTGTATCTGCCACATTTAGTCTGTGTTTCTCCCCTCTTCCCTAGAATGACATCTCCCTGCTCTCAGTGTTGGGCACACTGTGCAGTGCCAGGCTATCTCACCAACAGGGCATTGGGGAGGTCCTCCCTTGGTGGCCTTGGCAAGGATGTTAGGGATGACCTCGGAGCCTGTCCTGTGAACCTGTTGTCCTCCATCCTTCAGCTGGTATCAATGATGGTTGCCCTGGCTGCCTTACTTCCCAAGTGGGCAGAGTGACACCAGTGACATTGCATCCCCTTGGACTCCTGCTCTCTGGAATAAACCTGGCCAAGGGACCACAGAGTGCTGATACTTCACTGTGAGGAAGTGCACATGATCTGTAGGACCACAAGCATGTCATCAGTGTTACTCAACATCAGCCCTCCCGACCCTCACCAGGAATTAGAGACCAAAATGCCTGTTGGGACTGCCATGGAGTTTGCCCATAGCTTTGCTCAAAGGGTCATGTAGGCCTTCACTATATCCTCGGGGGCAAACTCTGGTTAGACTGTGAGAGCAATAAACTGAGGGTAATGAGCAATAAAATAATGGTGAAATGTTCTGGTGCTGTTGAAACAAAGAGGCTAAGGTGGGGAGGGCAGAACTGATTGATGTTCCCTCTCCTGAAAGGTGAACTCACTTTGCCCAATACCACGACTATTCAATGCTTCTGCAGTTATGGCAAGCTGGACTCAGATGGAGATGGAGAGAACTTGATAAATAATGAATACATCATTGCTTTCGTTCTGCCTCTACTCTGTATAGTCATACCTCTGTGTACCTGGGAATATCTAACCTCTGCATGGAGGTGTCAGCTTTGATGAGTTATGCTCCTTCTCCCTAGGAGAGAATAGAGGAGAGCTTGGGAACCACTCTCAATGGAGCTCACTAGTTTCCCCGTGAAAGAAAAGAAGTTTGGCAAAACTTGACCCTCATTTTATAAATCCTCAACAAGTTGGCTGGGATTCTGCCTCTTATTGTTTTTGCTTTTCTCTGCAGCTGCCAACTGCCTGCTGCCTGTTCATCAGCCAACAGGGAAGGACTGGCCCAGTGGGAGAAGGTGTTATAATCCTCCTGGAGCAGCTGCCCCAGATTTGCTGCTTGCTAGTGAAGCCTGGAGGCAAAAGGACTAGTCTTTCCCCTCCCAGGTACATGAACGCTCCTGGGGACCTTGCATGAGGCATGGGAAGGGTGGTGAGGCAAAGGCTGTGTTGCACTGGAGGGCTTGGAGATGTGCTGCAGCAAACAAAGGACCCCATGCACAGAGAGACCTGCATGTCTTCTGTGCCCTTTTCCAGACACTCTGTGGGATTTCATGATGCTGAATTGTGAGTTAGTCTAACACAGATCCAGTGAAGAGAACTAGGAAGGAGCAGACAATTTTTTTTGTCCAGTTAATAAAGACAGCTGGCTGCTAATCACCATTAGTGCTTCTGTAAGAAGAAAACAGTTGGAAGAGGTCCTTGTCCTTCCAATGCATTTCCTCTCTGCTCCTTTCCCTATTGCAGTTTCCTCTCTGCTGCCACAGTTACATTAAGGCAGCTATTTCTGGTGTCATCTAAAACAGACCAGAAGGGTTTTTCTGGTTTTGCTAATACCAGCTATTTCACTGATTTAGTTTAAAGGGTATCAGCACACTTAGGAGTGATAAATGGGAAGGAGGAGGGAGAGTAACAAATAGCTGTGGGTGAGAAAAGGCAGAATCCTTCTTTGGCAGCTTTGCCATTAGATAATTGTAGTGTGGAAAGCACCTTCAGATGTCCACTGAGAAATGCACTGGCATTTGGGCCCTGATTCCAAAAAATATGCTGGAGCATGATTCACTGCTGCTCTGTTTCTTCATTCTTAGTGAATTGTCAAGTAATCACATGTCCAAGGCACCCACTGACTAGTCATTGGGGGTTAGAGAGAGGAGAAAAATAAATACTGCCACCTCTGTTCTGATGAAATGGGAAGAAAATAGACAGAGCAATGAACCGAAATAAAACATACAGCCTGTGTACCCCTTCAGCAGGTACTGGAGTGGTGCAGTGTTTTGCTGAATTGCCTGTGGTTTTACTATAACATTCATCTCTAGTATTTGAGGCTTACAGATATATTTAGGTTTCTTGCTTCTGCATTGGTGACAAACTTGTGGACTTGCAAGAGCTCCATGGGGCTGTATCTGATTTATTCCAGTGAGTAGTTTGGTTTTCTTGACTGAGATTTCTCTTGATTTCTTCCAGTGAAGTGGAACTGAGCTATAGTTCTGGGTACACTGGAAATGTATACTGGAAATTGCTGCAGGGACCACGCAGTGCTAACGCACTTTTGCTGATCACCCTGATTGCCTAAAGATTACCTGATTAAACTTGTGATTTAAATGCTGCATGTCTTGATAGACAAGGTCACAGTTATGCAGCCTGAAGTGCCACCTAGAGTCTTACTTCATATATCTTTGATAACATTGTTCCCAGGACCATGTTCAAAGGTCAAGAGCTGGATAGTGGGGGCAAGATTAGCAAGCTATCTTCAGAGATTTAAGAAACTACAGCTTGAAAATTAAGCAGTTGGGATGAGCAGATCACTGTTGCTGGAAATCCTTGATTATTGTTCCCTCTCCTTTGCCTGATCTCTCCCTCACACACACAGAGATGTGGGAAGGCAATGGGGTCAAATGGGAATCCCGTGGGATGCAGCCGCTGTGGAGTCTGCTTCAGACAGCAGACATAGCCAGAATTGTGTTGGCCAGAGGTGGCTGCAAACAGGCTCTCAGGAACATTTGGTGTTCCCAGGCTCCCTCAGTGCACCCATCAGCCTCCTCTGTGCCTTGGAGGAAAGTGAGCCAGCTGAAGGGACATTTCAACCCTCCTTCTGGGGACGTGTGCTGCTCAAGCTGTTCCATGCATGACACCCGCTCTCTGCCAGGTCCTGCTGGATGCAAACAGATCTGCTCCCTCCCTTCAACCTGTAATGCTGTGCTCAGTCCTTGTCCCTGCACACCACAAGCTGAGATGGGATTTCTCATCCTGACTCCTTTCCCTGCCAGTGTGCGTCATTTTCCCCCTGAATGCTCCTGGAGGCCAGGCTTTTCCTTTCTCCTGTGTCTCCTGAGCTCACACATTAAATTGGAAAGACCTTTCTGATCCCTCACACATTCTGCCACTGAAAGTAAGCCCCCGTGGTTCTTGGAAGGTAAACTGCCCCCTTTTTCAGGGTTTTCTGGGATAACTCTGTGTGGGAATGTCTGAAATCACAGGAGGAATGAGGATGTTCAGAGCTGTGCAAAAAAAGCCAAGCCTATACCCACAGATCCTCGTGTTTCCTATATATAATATCCTGCAGCATTCTGAAACAGATTTTGTTTGTAGCTATATTGAGTATAAAAGCTTTTCCTTCACCTAACAGAATCAATCGGCCCATAGTGGGTCTTTATTCCCATTCAAATTAAGGGCTATTCCATACTGAAAATGCACTAATGTAACTAAATTGATTTCTAACTTGATTTTAGTTAAATGGGTGTAGTTCCCTGCAGGGATACACTTAAATCAGTCGAAGAGAGGGTGAATTATGCGTCTTTGTATATTTCTCTGTGATTTATCTTAATTGGGTGTAAGGGGATCTCAGGGTAACCGAGACTCCTACCACAGCTAGAAACCCCCACACAGATTCTGGGGATGCTTAGCAACTCTCCTAAAGTGCTGAATGCTCTTAACTCCTGGCGTAGAGTGCCGGAGGTGTTCGCTGCCTCACAAGTGTTCTGCACTTCTGGAGAGCAGGCTCACATTGTCACTCTGTGCGTGTGTGTGTGGTGTCTCCCCCATCATATTTCCTGGTGGATAATTGCCTCCCCCCAGATAGGCACAGCCTTGGCTCTGAAGCACCCTCGTTGCTCTGAGAGCCGAGGCTAAGTGCAGCCCTTTACCACACCCAGGATCCCGGAGGATTTGGAGGGAGGCTTTTTTCTTATTGAGCTGCGCCACCCTCGCAGGGGAGCTTATCTTCCCCACGAGAAAGGGGGGAAAAAAAAACCTAAGCAAAGGAAAATGGAAATGATTTATAACCTGAGGCACAGCCAGAACTAGGAAATGCCTCCCTGATCATCTGGGGGATAGTCACATCTGTGAGCAGCTTGGGCACGGCTTTTGGCTTTGCATTGTCTCTTCCCATTCCCAGTGTCAGGAAAGTGGGGCATGTCTTCAAAGCTCAGTGGCTGTGGTCCCCACCCCAGAAGGGTTATGCATGCTATGTTATATGGGAAGGAGACATTCACACTCAGCACTCCTGTAAGCTGTGGTGCTTAAAAAAATAATAAAATCAACTCTATATTATTTTAATTGTTTTTAAAATGGATGGATTGTAAAGCTGCACAGTCCAAACTGCCTATAACCCTTTGAAAAGAAGCATAAAGGGGGAATGACATGTCCCATCACTCAGGAATATGGATTTTGAAATTTCTGTGTCTAACTTATTGAAGATTATATGCCAATATCTAAGTTTGGGAGACTTCTGACCTTTCAGCATTGAGGAAGGCTGTGGACAGGTCTAACACACACTGGGATAATGGAAATATAAGCAATGGCTTCCAGGGTAGAGGCCAGAATTGTGGAGGCTGTGGTCATTCTTCCAGGAATGATGTACGGGCTTGATTGACCAGAAACGTCTCTGAGAAAGTGAGAGACCTAAAGAGGTCAATTCCCTCTCTTCAATGGCTATGGCTATTTTCTTTAAATTAAAAAGAAAAATGGGACACTCTAGTCCTTTGTGTAATTTTATAGCCTAAGGAATATTTCCTTGGCTTACTCTGCTGTATGTGCTATAAAGCAGGATGGGGTATTTAGCCCCTGAATTTTCATTTGGATGTTTTTTTCTCCTGTTCACATTCATTTACTGTGCAATATCAACTTCTATATGTTCTATGTTTTTTTGTTTAATTGAGCATTTTATATTAATAAACCATGGAATCCTTATGTCAATGTTCGCTGGCATCATAGGCACAGGCTATTTATTGCATTATATGAATGCATTTTCTCCCTTCCCTCATCATTCTTTCTTTCTCTCCCTCTTTCCCCTCTACTTCTCCCAGACAGCTACAACATTTTTGGATATATTTTTCCATGCTACCTTTAAAACTATGAACTTTGAATACAAGGAGGATCCCAGTCAGCTCCACCTAATATCACAGTAACTGTGTCCATTTAAAGATGCTGCAGGACAAAATGTTCAAGGACAGCACCATAAGGGTCTGCTTGGCTCTGGGTGAATAGAGCTCCATTGTGTTTGCTCATGTGATGACTGCAGTCCTCTCCTCTCCTCTCCTCTCCTCTCCTCTCCTCTCCTCTCCTCCAGTAATTTTGGTGACAAAGAGAACTTCAGCAGCCCTGCATCCCTCAGTCTTTCTGCTTTAGTTTCCAGCTCTACACCATAGCTTATTCATGCCAGTATGTCTCTTCTCTGAACTTGTATGGGTTCAAAATATCCTTTCTTCTGGAGAAGAACAAGAGGTGGGGACAACAGGAATGTTATGGGCTGAACTCTTTAAGTTGGTCTACTTCTATATCGATATATCTATATCTATATGTGTATCTGTCTATATCCCAGAAATATGTATCCTGGGCTGCATCAAAGAGATGTGCAGATCAAGGGAGGTGATTCTGCCTTTCCAGACTTCTCTCATGAGACCTCACCTGGAATCCAGCTCTGGAGCCCCCAACTTAAGAATCTAAGGACATGAACCTTTCTGAAGCAAGTCCAGAGGAGGGCAAAGAAGAAGATCAGAGGGCTGGAGCACCTGTCATATGAAGACAGGCTGAGAGGTGGGGTTGTTCAGCCTGGAGAAGAGAAGGCTCCCGGGAGACCTTGTAGCATCTTCCAGTACCTAAAGGGGCCACAAGAGAGCTGGAGAGGGACTTTTTATAAGTGATAGAAGAAGTGGCAAGGGCTTTAAACTGAAAGAGGGTAGGTTTAAGTTAGATACTTTGAAGAAATTATTTACTGTTATGGGGGTGAGGCACTGAAGCGTTTTTCCAGAGAGGTAGTGGATGCCTCATCCTGGAAGTGTTGAAGGCCAGGCTGGATGGGACTTTGAGCAACCAGGAATGGTGGAAAATGTCCCTGCCCATAACAGCGGGGTTAGACCTAGATGATCTTCCAACACAAACCATTCCATGATTCTATGATTCTTAATCTGTACCCATGACATACATATTCTAATACATGTCACCTTCAGGTTCTTCACACTTTTAAGCCTAAGGAAGTTTAATGCAAATCTGCAGTTTACAGGAAACAGGACCATCACAACTTTTCCTTCCTCTGAAACTGCATGTGTCAGGCTATGCTCTTGGTGGCAGGGAAGCCTCATGGTGTGTAAGTGCTATGGTATGTTCCTACAGCTAGCAAGTGTACCTTCTATGAAAAAACTTTGGGCAAGGAGCCATGTTAGATGAGGGAACTGCAGCCTCTGTCCTGGGCAGGGAAGACTGTCTCTGTGCAGCCGTGGCAAAGCTGAGGATGTCCCATCTTTGAGTTTCTCCGTCTGAAGGGCCCAGTGCTAAGTGGTGTTACAGCCCGTGTAGCATCCCTGGCCTTGTGGCATCCTGTGCTTTTGGCTCATGGGAATATGCAGAGTGGAGCTGCACCTCATTGTTCTCCAGAAAGAGAAAGTCCCTCCCAGGGAGCCCACATTGCCACCGTGCAGGCAAAGGTAAAACGACAGCTCTGACTCCTGTTCGATATTTTTCTGAATGGTGTTGAAAATGCCCCTCATCATAATCTACTCAGTAATAAAAAAATGATCATTTTTATGTCATTCAGCAGAAATGTATGGTAAATGAGATTCAAAGGATTAATGCACAAAGGAAATGTCAATGTTAATCTATAGGCAGTCCCTTTAGTCCTGCTTGTCATAAATTCAGAGCAAGAGAGTTTGCAGACTGGCTTGGGAAGGATAAAATCGAAGGATTAAACAAACCATAACTCAATCTTTCGGTGCCTTGAATTCTTACTTTTGGGGGATTTTCCTCTGTAGTTTTTCTTAGAAGAATATATATCTTTAGTGAGAGAGAGAAATTACAAACATTAGACCGTGAAAGTTGGACTTTCTTATAGTCATGCTTGCACAGCCGGGCTCTAACTCAAATCAGCTGTGCCGGTTTAAAGCTGTGCTAGTATCTTTTATTGCTAACACTGAGCTACTTGGGTTACTCACTGTTGTGTCTTCTATGGGAATATAGGAAGAGACAGGCTGGCTTTGTCTCCCTTCTGACAGGGAGGCTCTGTATCTACCCGTCCTCAGCAATCAGATCATAAAATTAGAGCTTCACAATTGTTGTTGGTGGGTTCATGGTGTTATTTTGTTTTGTTTTGTTTTCTTAGATGAATGTTAAATTTGTTTTGCTTCCCAGTATTCCAGCTCAGCCTGAAAGGAGGGTGTGGATCTTTGGATAATGTGAAGGACAGCTCAGGTCTGATTTTTTTCTCAGGATGAAGGACTCAGTCTTGCACCAGGATTCACAAGGGTAATACTTTCTGCTCATTCATTTAGACTGCAGTCTGCTTGGTGCCAGGCCCTGCCCAACTTCTTAGCGTAGAAAATGTGCATTCAATTGCATGTCTAATTTGTTCACAAATTTTCCACGAGTGTTGAACCAAATCACACTGCAAAGACTATGCCTAGTTATGTGCCTAACTCAGCATTTGCACACAAAATTGCCTAATGAGCATGTGCAATTATGGCAATTAGACTTGTGAATTAAGCATGCAAATACCCTAGCATTTGGGTTAGAGAGTCATAGCCCATATCACTAGAAACAGCATAACCTATTTTCGATACGATGAAAAAGCACATCCACCTTTTCCAGTGTGACCACATTCATGAAAAGAGAGCATTGTAAGACCTTTGGCTTGGGGAAGAAAGACTACAAGCTCTGGGAAGAGACCATAAGGAATCTGCAAATGAAATGAGACTTTAGGTGCTTCTGCTTCCTGTCCCAGGTGTCTCTTACTCATAATGAAATACCAGCATGCTCTCACAGAGCATACCTTGTCTTAATGGGGTTATTCACATGCAGCCTCCATCAGCAGTAACTGCTGTAAAAAAAAGTGGACAACTTTCCTTCTATTATAGGAATATAATATTATTCTATTATTCTATTATATATTCCTTTCTACTATAAATACAGAACAATGCAGAACTACCCTATGCCCATGCGAATGTTGCTGCTGAATTTGTAGGTTTCTAAGATAATTCCACTTTGAGGCATTCTCATCCTACTGAGGGAAGGCACTGCTGGCTGGCTGCAGCACAAATCCCAGTGTAAGGTGTGAATTCATTTGGCAGCTGCCAGGACTGAGATTTTTGCATCAGTTATTGCTGCCTTAGTGAAATAAGGTTAACAAACACGGAGGTGAGCAGGTGGTCAGAGATAAACAGGTGAGGGAGCACATTTCTGTAATAAAGAAAAGTCTTGGGAGGGAAACCATACCCCCCCTTAAATTTCTGCTTCATTAAGGTGATTTCAAACTCGCTGGGAAATCAAGGACTTCGTAGCTGATCAGCGCAAACAAAAATAATCCAGGTGGCAAGTCTGATGAGATATGACCTTGTTCAAAATCAATAGACTGTTCCCCTTCCACCGAGCACAACCGACTCTCGAATGAGTTTACTTCAACAGAGGCATTTCCCTCACAACATTAACATTTTAATTGCTTGTGCAGGATTTTCTGGAAAATTAACCCAGCGCTGGTTGAGCACCGGGCGAGGATGCTGTGCGCAGGGCTGGGAGCGCAGGCGGTGCTGCGGGGAGCTGCAAACACATACCGCCACCTAAAGGAAAGAAACCTGCAAGGAAACCGCGGAAAGCGGCTCCCTTCGACCGACTCTCTGTCAGAGCTGGTTAAAACAAAGAGGCTTAATTTGCTCTTCGCAGCCTGCCTCCCTGATGCCTTCCGAAGGGTTGTCGCCCTGGCAAAGCAGGACGAGTCCATCAGCGCCATTTACTCTGCGCTGCAGGACCAGTAACGCAATGGTCGCACACCCGGCAGCGGGCACGGGGTAACTTCGCAAGTTGTCCCAACTTTGTGTGTCTGTGCAGTCTTGTAGCAGGGCCACAAATTAGGAGCAGCCAGGTCTTGTGCCAGGGGAGATGGCCGGGGAAGGCTCCGCTGGGGAGCGGAACCCCACCTGTGCCGCGGCACGGGGCTGTGGCCTTGCTCCCACTGCTGCTGCCACTCGTTGTCGCCGGGTCCTGCGGGCTGGGCCAGCTGGGAACAGGAAGAAAGCTCAGGCCGATGCATCAGTAATGGACGGATGAGGAGGGTGGGTGGCAGCCTAGTAGGTGGTCTTCAGATCATGCCTGATTTTACTTCATTATCTAACGTAGATTGCATAAATGCCAAGGGGACAGGACTGAGATCTGCTCAGCCCAGCTGAATATCTTAACTCCTAGTACTAAAGAGACAAGCTTCTTTTGAACAGTCTTTTCCTGGCTTCATTCCTGGCTGCACAGAGGAGGCAGGCAGAAGAAACTATTTACAGAGAATATATTCCCACCGAGTATTCCCAATCCGTTTATGAGCAAAGCCTGTGAAAATAAAGGGATGGAGTGGGGGAGGGGAAGGGAATCTTCCCCCTGCCTTCTGTAAGCTTGTGGAGCATAAAGGAAAGAACCTCTTTCAAACAAATATAGGCAGCGCTGAGCCGCAGAGCTGTGTCCTTGAGGTGTGGCTAACGTGTCAGCCCACAGGGCTGAGCAGGCTCTGTACCAAATCACCAGCAATAAAAAAAAGGGTGAGTTTGGGAACTTCCCGTGGTTTGGAGTGCTGTCCAATTTCCCCGGCGAGTGACATTAACACCTTGGCTGCCAGTAAGGTGGGGCTCTCAAAGGCTGAACCCGCGAGTGGAGGCTGGAGGGGTGTGGAGGCACGTGTAGCTGCACACTAAAAAGCAGCCCATGCAGGGGTGGGCTGAGGTGAGGGGAGCCTGTGCTCATACAAGCCTTTTTGGTGTTTCAAAGGCAAAGCTCTGGTGTTTTGGGGCACTTTTGCAGGGCAGTAATGTTTCCTTAAGCGCATGCCCATAGACAGGCGTACATACAGTGCCTCCTGCCTAAGCTGTGCCTGCAGCCCTTTACCTGATGTCTGACTTCAAGTAATCGGCTGCACCCAAGTGCTTGGCATCACACATGGCTGTCCTGGGAGGAATGATGTCTCAGAGGGACAGGAGGTTATGCACAGACAGCAGCGCCCCGCTGGGCAGTCATAACCAACACATTCCTGGGATTCCTGCAGGGCCAGCCCCGATCTGCAGCTCAGAGCTCACCCGGTGAGAGCACTTCTGGTCTGGTGGGACACTGGGCCACTGTTCTCTGAGGTCAAATCAGACCAGTTCACAGCTCCGGGAAAGCTGCGAGGTCACTGGCATATTGTGGATATGTGGCATATTGAATGGATATTGTTTTATCTTATGTGAGTTATTTTCTTTTAGAAACTGATTATGATCTCAGCATCCCTGCTCAGTGTGACCATGGTGCTTTAGGACGTATCTTTCTTGTTTGTGCTGTTTCACATTGTAGCTTACAGCCTTGGTTACAGTACAGAAAGTGCTTGCTGGGAAGTAAGTTTCTCAGACTGAAAGGAAAATTAATGTGACTTTTCTTCATAGAGAACTTTATTTCTGATAAGTTCTTTACAATGATGTATCTGTGCTTGAGGTATTTTTAATACTACCTTAGGATCTTTTCAATTAAATACATCTTTTCCTTTTGATGTTCAGGTGTGTTCGATTCTGTGAGCCAATGAACATCTGTGTTCAGGTGGGGTTTTCAATCCCATGCAATACCTGCATTTGCAGTGGAAGGCGCTGGCATCTTTCTCTCTTCCATCTGTAGTATTGCTTTATGGGTTGGAGATAAATGTAACAGGGTAGGGATGAAAAGAGGGATTCTCAGATGGGCTAGGGCACTGTTTTAAAACCTGAATATAGCCTCTCATTAATTAACACTACAGTTGTATGGACACGGTTATAATAAGTGCTGGAAGGAACAGTGTCCTGTAGGGAAAGCAGCTGATGATGCTTCAAACAGATTTCTGTGTGGACTTGAACAAAAAGCTGTTTACTCCTCTGTGCCTTAATTTTTACATCTGATTAGAGGCGTTATGATTAAAGCTGATGAAGCATTTTGAATTCAATGACTGGAGAAGTTGATTCTGGCTAAAAGGACTAAAGGAATATTTCACAGCTGTTCCTCCCATGGAGCCAAGGAATCTAAGTTGTCCATTTCTAAAAGACAGAGAAAGGATTTATTTGAAATTTATATATATTAATTTCATGCTATGTATAAATTGCCTTTATTATTCTATTGAATTTTTGAATATCACTGTATATCTTGTAGGTATTAAAGCATTTTAATGTCATGCCTTAGCATTTTTTACATGAATTCAGTGAACTAGTTTTCTGTTAATTAAATGTTTCAGCTTTTTCAGGGATAAATGCTTTTGCAAACTTATTGGAGATTTCCTTTCTGCCCTTTACCTTCTGATTTTGAAAGTATTGGATCCCCCTTTGCTGATGTTTCTGCACTTGCAACATGGCTAGGGGCCAAGGATTAGGTGCTCTTGGTGTGTTTTGGGGGCTGTGACAAGGTACGGCCGATGCATGCCCATCAGGCAGAGTCAGTGCATCCATGGCACTCCCTGCAACAGCAGTGGCTCAGGTTGGCCCCTTTGCATGCCAGCCACCATCCAGCTTTTCTGTCATTGTCTCTCTGTATGGGGTCTGGCTGAGCAGAAGCTGATATTCCCCCCAGCAGCCCTCACAGAGCTGGGATTTGCATTGGTAGCTAGGAAGGTGCTGATAACACACCAGTGTTTTGGCTACTGCTGAGCAGGACTCACAGAGCACCAAGGCTGTCTCTTCAAGACTCCACTCTCACCAGCAGGCTGGGGAAAGGCAAGATATTGGGATGGACCCAGCCAGACAGCTGACCCAAACTGACCGAAGGGATAGTCATACCATAATCTAATTCCATTCCAAAAGCTAAAAGGATGGAGGAGGAGAGGATATTTGCAGTGTTTGTCTTGTGGAGCAACCACTCTGTGTACTGAAGTCCTACTTCCCAGGAAGTAGCTGAGCATCATCTGCTGATGGGCACTAGAGAATAAATCTTTTGTTTTCCTTTGTTTCCACATATGACCTATGTTTTTGCTTTTATTAAACTGCCTTTATTTTGACCCACAAGGGTTTTGTTTTCATCCTATTTTCTCCCCTGCCCTGTGCTGCTGAGGAGAGAGTGGTAGAGTAGCTTGGTGGGCACCTGGCATCCAGCCAAGGCCAACCCATCACAGTCCTTTTTGGTACTCAGTGTGAGACACGAGACAGTGACAGTTTTTTATTAAGTGTGCTACAGCTGTAGTAGTTGTGAAGTGGCAAACACCTGCACAGGCCATGGAGTTTGTTGACTGCACTGATTATCTCTATTTTGATGAGCTTAGGAACATGTTAATACAAGCAACAGCTCTGTGCTTTGCTCTGACATTGATGGCCTTGCTGTGCTAGGGGAGCTGTCCTGTGGAGATGGGGAGGGGATACATCTCCCTCCTCCTACCCAGGGTTGATGTGGATAGTTTTATTATGAGGTTTCTGAGTTCTTGTTCACCCTTGTGAGCTCTTTAATACTGGCAATTAACACTGTATATGGGCACGTAGTCTGTGGAATCTGGTGTCATCCTGGTGTCAGAGAAGACAACTTTTAGGTCAGGAGAGATTGAAGTGTGTCTGGACAAAACAGGTTCATGGGTGGCAGGGTGTGTGAAAGGATTTGGGCAGGTTCCTAGAATGGTTGTCATATCCCATAGCCTGGGACTTGAAACCTGAACATGAAAGTAACCCTGATGAACTGGCATGCCACCTGACAGAAGATTTCTTTGCCTACCCTGGTGAAAACCAGTTTTCATCAGTGTACTGGAGCTTGTGCCTACTGAGCCACAGCTCAGTACTCTCAGAGGACTGTGGTTGAGACAGACACCCAAACACTACAGTAAAAAAGAAACAGTGGATAAGGAAAACAACACATCCATATCATGTGAGTAGGGGAGGAGGAAGAAGAGGAGAAGTTTGTTCAAGGAGCTGATCCTTCAACAAAGAAATTAGAGGAAGGAGTGAGACAATTCAGGAAGGAAGCAGAAAATACCTGGTCCCTGACCACAGAATTTCAAGACATGTAGAAGACTTTTGTCTTCCAGAGCAACTGGAAGCCCTACTTCCTGGGAACTGTCTGGGAATCACCTGCTAGTAGGAAGCAGAGAATAAATCTTTTGTTTCCTTTGCTTCTGTGCATATCCTTTGTTTTTGCTTTATTAAGTGGTCTTTATCTTGACCCAAGTGTTTTTCTCTATCTTATTTTCTACCCACCCTGCCCTCCCCAGCTGAGAAGGCATGTGAGTACCTGGCATCCAGCCAAGGTTAACCCACCACATTTCCCCAGGGCAAGTCATTGGCAAGTTCAGGAAAATAGTTTAGAAATAAAAGGCTCACTATGACTTTGCTTAAGCCCACTGCTACCATTATGAGGGTTTTGAGGCTCTGCAGGGGAGCAGGGCTAACAAACACCTTCAGCCCTTCTCCAAGCAGGTGATGCCTGCAGGAGCAGATCCAAGACATGTGCTGGGTGACAAATGACATTGTGTGGGTGCTGTACACTCCTGGGAGCCCGTGAAGGGCTCCTCACCCCAAGCACTTTGATGATGTTGGTCTCACCTTGGGACTTCTGTGGAGTGACTTTGATGGGCCCTGGGGAGAACCAGCCACAACCTGCATTTTCCTCACTTAGCATATCCAGTCCACAGCCATGTCTTGATGGCCTAGAGCTGGAAGGCTGCAGAAGAGTCCCACATAGATCCCAGGGGAAAACCTGTCTTTGAAGAATGGAAAAGGCAGGCTCAGGGGAATATGTATCTGTGATTAATCTGTTCAGCCACTGGGTGCCAATGTTGGCTCATATTTGATAATCCAATACATTTTTCTGTGGGAAGAGGAATTTTTAAAATCTAAAGGAAAATGCTGTAGTTTTGGGAGGCTGCAGAGACTGAAAAATATCCCTGAGAGTATGTGAAATTTTTTTCAAACAAATGTGGAAGTGGAGTGCCAGGAAGGCATCCATGAGGGGTGGGGAGGCAGGGGAGCCCTGGGTTAACAAAAGAAAGAGAGGGACCCTTAATGAAATGGGCTTGCTGAGAATTATGAATCTGTGAGCCTATGTCGTGTAGTGATTAATGATGAACCACTGTTTTAACTTCGGATCAAATAATGGGCTGCCTCTGAAAAGCTTCATTAATCACCGTTAGAAATAGGCCTGCCAATTCATTACTTCAGGGCAGACATGAGCTGAACAGTTCAGCAAATTTCAGGATTGAGTGACTCTAGGCAGGGGATGGTTAAAAAGAAAGCAGGGGTCTAATCTGTGTTTCAATGCATTGGGATTTATGAGTGAAGAATATCCTCTCATTGGCAGTTTCCTCTTTTTCCTCTCCTCTCCCACAAAATCTTTTTGCTGGTTGTGATCTAGGCACAATGGACAGAAAACACATGGCATTCAGGGCCACGTCTGGGCCGGATTCTTCTCCCAGGTACCCAGATGTGACTCTGATCTGAATCACTAGAAATGATATTGCATGTCTCAGGGCAGAGCCTGCCTGTCCTCAGCTGCTGTTTTTCACTTTGCAGCCTTCATCTGAGACTAATGCTGTCTACTGAAGGGCAGAGCATCGACAAGAAACATATTTGCCCCCCCTTTTAAGAAAGTGCTGTCAATAGTAAGAAGCTTCTGTGCTTTTGATGTGATTCAAGATTTCTAAGCCACCTGGGATCTATTTTAATTGCAGGAAACGGAGGGCTGGGAAACACACGAAAGTACAGCTGATGCTCCCTGCTTCTTTTTCTTTAAAGTAACATCCAAATATCAGCTAAGAAGTGTGCTGTGCCTCCCTGCTATTTGCACCTAGCCAGTCTGGAGAGGGGAAGAGAAAGAAATGGAAATTAGGGGCAGAATAATTTTATCAGATGAATTAGTTTTGCTCCCAAAACATTTGTTTTGATCCAAACAAAAAGGATTTGAAGGTGTAGCGAGAGCTACCTGAGTTATTTTGGGTAAAAATCTTTCCTTTACTCCTTTCAAAAAGGAAATGGCAAATTACTTGCCCTGCCCTCACCTCCACCCTTGAAGCCTAAATGCTTTTGCTTTTTTTTCAGTCACTCCAACATTTACAAATTTACTTCAGCTATGATTTACTATACATTTCTCAAAGTTCAAACTCAATAATTTTTCAGTTTCTTCTTTTTGAAACATTCACCCAAAATTATCATTTCCATTGTTTTGGTTTCTTGAAAATATAAGCACTTTTATTCAGGATTGACCTAACTTCCTTGAAACAAACAAAAAAGTCATTTATTCGCACAGCTGGAGATAGAGAGGGAAAAACATCTGGATATGAGAAGGGAGAGAAAATGTGCATTGGAAGGGAAAAAAACAGTAAAAGGACAAAAGGTTATAAGTAGAAAAAGAGAAAGGATTGATATGGGGGTTGGAGTGTGTATCCAGGGATTATGTGAAGAGGGCTATAGAAAGTGGACCTTGAAAGAGAAATGTAAATATGGTGATAGAAAGGAGGAGGGGAAAACTAAGATGAAGCCAGAGAAAAGATAGGGGAAAAATGAAATGGAATAAAATAAACAAATGGAAAGCAAAAATAATGAGAAAATCTTACATTTGAATGAAACAAAAGGATGACTAAAAAGAAAACGTAGTCTAAGAAAAACAAAGTTAAGAAAACTGATGAGAGTAAGAGATATGCTGAAAGGGACATACAAATTGAAAAATCCTGGGGAAATTTATTGATTTATTGCAGAAAAGGAAAACAACATCCTTTTTGAATCTTGACCACTTGTCGCCCAGCCCCAGCTGCACTGAACACACCAGCACAGCAGCCCTTAGCCCTGGAGACTGCAGTGTCCCCACTGCCCAAATCCACAAAATCCATGTGTGGGACATAACAAGGCTAGGGGAGAGCAGGAAGTAACATGTCAGCACCTGGGACCTGTGTTAATTCGGTGCATCAGCACCTTGGCTTCTACCAGCTCATTGTTTCCAGATGGTGCCTGAGCTGAGCCGGTATTTAAGGCATTTAAGGTCGCCTTCTTTAAGATTCCCAGGGGCAGGAATGAACCCAGCTCTCATGTATGCAGAGCTCAGTGACAAACTCTTTGGCACATTGCAGCACTGCTAACTGCTTTGGGAAAACTGAGATGGCCACTGAGCAAAATGGTCTGGTTTCTATTAACTCTCTAACATCTCATCCCATGTGGTGTGGGGAAGGAAGGGCACTGGTTTGGGCTCCACGGCCCTTGCAGAAAGGAGATGTGTGCTGGTTTTGTTTACCAGCCCCTCATGAGAAAGGTCTGAGCTCTCCATTCTCTGGGGTCAACCCCAGCTTGAACCTGCAGGGACAAGGCTGGGGGCTGAGCCAGCCTTCCCTCCTCATTCACCCTGGGGGGCAGGCAGCTAAGGAGCCATGGTCCAGGGCATGTGGAGGTGGTGGGATTTCATACCTGCCATCAGAGCTCCTGGTTGAGGTGGCAGCTGGGCACTCTCAAAGGAATTGGCTTCAGGACATTCCTGAGTGTCTCCCCAGCATATGAGAAGAATGTCGATTAATAGCTTAGCACTTTGAACTGACTCTGAGCATGCAGCAGTGAGGCAGGGGCCACTCCAAAACTTGGTCTCTACCCTGTGGTCTGAAGTTGAATGCTCCTGGACATAAAACATTGAAAGCTTGAAAGGAAAATCAGATTTTAGGTGATATGAAAAAGAGACTGGAAGTAATCAGCACTGCTTCATAATGGGTTGACTTCTTCCTCTTGGCTTACTGTAAATAACTCAAGTGACCAGTGTTGTCATTCAGTGTCAGATCCCAGCTCTGCTGGATATAATGTCATGATATCATTAAAACATTAGACAGATAAATGAAACCAATGATCTGTTTCTTGTCTCATATTGTTTTAGTTTCACTATTAGGCATTGATTACAGCTCTGCCCTCACCAAAGGCTTTTATTTATTAATTTCAGTGAATCCCAAATTGTTCACAGACTTTAAAGATAATACTATTTCCTTGTACTGTCTCAGATAAAGGATAATCAGGCAGAGGTCTAAATTCTTAAAGTTATTAATGGCAATATGGTCTCAAAGGGAATGAGAAACCTATATTTAGCCCTTAGCATTTAAAGTTTAGTCAAACGTGAATAAATTTCCAGACAAAGACTGGATCACTAACATTTCTCAACAGTCTGATTTTTTAGAGAAGAAATACATTTATAACCAAAGAATTTGGTAATTCTTCCTTGAAACTTGTGTTGCAATTAAAGCTTTTGGTCATAAGCATTAATGCATACATGAATCAGATTTCTCCAGTTGAAATGGTCAAACTGTCAAAAATTATTGACATTATTATTATGTTTATATTATATTTATTATTATTAGGCTGATAGAGGCATGTATTTCCATATAGCATTCACACTTTCAAAGTATAGCCCATGTCTCCATTGTCTTTAAGGAGCTGGATCCAAGATGGACCCATCACTGGTCCAGGTCCAGCCCAGAAACAGTGGTGGAGGGGTCTCTGGAATAATGTATCTAAGAATGGTGGGAAAAGACTGGTGTGCATCAGCAGCCAGAGAGAGGAGTGAGAAAATGTCCAACAGCTCTGCAGACCCCCAGGGTCTGTGAAGAAGGAGGAGGAGGAGAAGGTACTCCAAGCACTGGAGCAGACATTCCCTTGAAGTCCATGGTGAAGACCATGGTGAGGCAGGATGTGGCCCTGCAGCCCATGGTCCATGGTGGAGCAGATTTCCACCTGGAGCCTGTGGAGGACCCCATGCCAGAGTGGGTGGATGTGCTTGAAGGAGTCTGTGACTCTGTGGGAAGCCCTCACTGGAGCAGGTTCCTGGCAGGAGCTGTGACCCCATGAGCACTGGAGCTGGTACAGAGGGTGCATAGGCAGCTGGGTCCCTCATTTCTCCTTAGCTTCTCCTCAGGGTGGGACCAGGAGGAAGCACAGAATGTCCCCCACCAGCTGCTGGTGTCCTGCAGGTACAAACCAGCTCCACACCAAACAAAGAGACCTTGGCTGGCAGCTCCCCTGCAGTGCTCTGCTCCAGGTGAAAGGTGTGCCCACAGGGAGGCTTCAAGGGCACAAGCAGGTGTTAAACATCATCCTTACAAGAATTCCAGGTGTTGATGGCTCTGATCACCCTGATGTGATGTATCTTTCATTGCTTTTTTAGGTGGAAGAGAATCTGCAATGTTACTGGTAATATATGAAGCTTATATGACTGAGATCATACAATGAAATTTTGAAGATACACAACATAATTTCTGCCCTGTTGCTGTATAAAGATGACTGAGCAACACTAGAGCAGAGTGGGTAGAGAGAAACTGGGTGTTTTCAAACTAGAGGCCTGAGTACTGCATTACTACAGAATCCACTCACGGGACATCTCAACTACAACTCCTTGAGGGTTTGTGAAGATGCAGCTGTGATGCTGTGGCACCAGAGCACACAGCTTTAAAAAATGAGAAAAAAGGTATCCATTTACCTAAGGTTGACTTCCTTACTGGAACAAAGAGGATAATTCTTAGTGCTTGGAACATAAAAAGAAAAATGAACAGTCCACAACAACCCACATTAGTTACTAGGTAATCGTATCAAACCCATCTCATTTGCTTTTCTGTAGGACACCAGGCCTTACAAGTAAGTGAGAACAGTCATATACAGTGACTTTAGCAAAGTTTTTGACATTGATTCTCATATCATTTTAAGAAAACAAGATTTACATGTAAGTCATATAAAGCAGATACAACATTGCCCAGAGATCACAATATTTACAACTCCGTTTGTTTAGTGAGCAATTCCCTGCCAAAATCCAGGGATATATAGAGTTTATTTCTGCTAGGGTCTGGTATTATTTAATATTTTCCTTAATAGTTTGAGTGGTCCATAAGGAATAATATATTGTTTTTTTAAGCTTTCAGATAATGTTATGATGAGAAGCACTTGGGGAAGAAAAAAAAATATTGGAAAACTTAATTGTTTGGAAAAAAGAGGTGAAAATGGAACCACAGAATCATATAATTAGCTAAGTTGGAAGGGACCTGCAAGGACAATCGAATCCAACTCCTGGCCCTGCACAGCACCATCCCCAAGAGTCACACCATGTGCCTGAAAGCACTGTCCAAATGCTTCTTGAGCTCTGGCAGGCTGGTGATGTGACCACTTGCTTGGGGAGCCTGTTCCAGTGCTCAGCCACCCTTTGGGTGAAGAACATTTTTCTAATATCCAACCTAAACCTTCCCTGACACAACTTCAGGCCATTTCCATGGGTCCTGTCATTGGTCACCACAGAAGAGAGATCAGTGCCTGCCCCTCCTCTTCTCCTCGTGGGGGGGTTGTAGACTGAGATAAGGTCAATAAAAGCAATAGAATAAAGAAGTGTAAAACACTGCATTTAGACTGAAGTAATTTAAAAGACATTTAAAAGACCAAGATTAGGTACCTTAACCTTGATAGGTTAAGAATCACTTCTCCAGAAAAGTGCCGGAAATTTGTGAGATGACTGTGATTCAACATTGGTGTGTTATCCCAGAAAAGACAAGCAGACACGGAAAACTACAGAGAAATCTTCAGGATGTAGGACCTATGATTTTTATTTATACTAAGACCTCAGCTGGAGCTCCATGTCAGATTCAAGTATCATGCTCCAAGGGAGATCTGGGCTAACTGGAGAAATCTTAGAGAAGAGTGACAAGAATGGTCAGAAGTCTGTGAGATGTGGAAGACAAGGTGATGTAAAGATGACAGTCTAAAGAAGGGAAGGTGATGAGAAGTGGGAAAGAAAACAGACAGGAACATTATAACAGTTTTGAAGATATAAAAAATTTGTGCAAAAAAGAAAAGAAAAACCTGTTTTTCATCTCAAAGGAAGGTTAGGGAGAAGAAGAGTGTCTTAATATAGTAAGGAAGCTTCAGGTTAGATTTCAGGGAAATTCTTATTTTGCTGAAGCCCAAGAATAGGTTTCCTGGTTGTGGAGTATGCATCACTGAAAGTCTTATACAAACAGGTAAGGTTTTGAGTGCTTGATCCAACCTTGAGGCAGAACAGTAGGTAGTCACTCCTCAAGATGCTTTCCAAATTAATTTGATTTCATTTGCTGGTGGTTCTGCATTTGAAAATCAACCACCAGCAAACACCTTCTCTGTGAATTGTTATAAACCTGTCAGTAATTATTATTACCTTTACTGAGCCATGAAAAATAATTTCCTCTTTAATTTCAAAAAGCAAATGAGCGTAAAGATCACTCTTGCTTTTACTGTGTATCATGACTTGTTGATGAACATTACTGGCTAAATATAAGCTTGACCCATCCAAAAATGCAGAAATAATATTTACACACAGCTTTAGAGTGAGATATTTTGATCAGTCTCTGTGTTCAGTCCTCTGTGATTAGGGTCAATGCATTCAGGTACACAGAGTATTTAGCCCCTGATGACTATACAAAGGAAAATTGGAATCACATACCATTAAATTGAGCAGACAAAATTATTTTTTAAGCAGAATAACAGATACATGAAATTTTAATAGCATAACTTTGCATTTCAGCATCAGCTGAAGTAATTTCTTGCATTCAGACTATAAAGAAATTCAGAATGTATTCATTTTAAATACAAATCCTTGAGATCATGTGCATAATATAGAAGATTTTTAAGTCCAATTAAAATTTTAGGAAGACATTGAGGATTATCCATTTGGAAGCTGTCCTGGTTTGAAAGACAGGTACCTGCCAGCAAAAAGCTGGAATCTCCCTTTGAATAGAGAATATAAACCCCCTCCCTCAGATTATTATAATTTTGCAATTGGAGGCTCTCAGGCAAAGATTTGGGAGTGGGAATAACAGTCCTTTACTAGGAATATTAGACAAAGCAAAGAAAAATACAAACTTAATAGCACTAAGAGACAAGTAAAACAAAACAAAACCAAAAAAACACAACAAAACCTCAGAAAATGCCCTGACTGAGTCAGGGATGTGACCTGACACCCTGGGTGTCAGGGCGTTAAAGCAGTCCAGATGAAATCCTCCTTGAGCAGTAAATGCAGTTCTATGAAGTGGAAATAGTCCTGTAGTAAAATTATGAAGTGGTGACAAGATGAGTCCCGTCTTCCTCTGGAGAAAAATCCAGTGGCAGGAAAAAACAAGCAGGGCCTTTTAGTTTTCCCACCTCCTTTCAGAGCGGGTTCCTCAGACCAAACTGTCCTGTTCACTGCTGCTCCCCAGGAGCAACCTGCTGCCCCCTTTTGTTTCAGTAAGCACCCATAAGTACCCAGCAATTAGTTACCTAGCAAAACCACCAGGAAAAAATTCCACAAACACAAAAGAAACAGATCCAACCCCCAACAGAAGCCCTGCTCAAAGTATTCCTCTCAGTTGTTTTCTGGACTTTTTTTTTTAAATATATTTCTAGTCCTCAAGCATTGAGTTGGGGGATCAAAATTGTGTCCCATTTTTTGAAGAAACTTTCCGCCTTGTCTCTGGCCTGAAACTTTGCTTCTCTAGCCCTAGGCTCAAGGAAGGTTCATCCTATTTCTCTTCCTCATCCTCCCAGGTGTCAATATTGTCCTTAGTTATCCAGCTCTCTCTGACAGCAATGTCCTCATTACTTTAAATTACTTTTTGCAGATAAAAATCCTCAAGATCCAGTAAAGTCTCCAACTGAAAATCCAGTAAGGAGCTGGCCTGCTACCATTTTCCAGTTCTGGACCTTGCTACTATATGCACAAAACCATTATAATGAAACATTAGGACGCATCTGTGACAAGGATATGTTATTTACGTAGCTATTAATTAACACTTTAGAAGTTTTCTTCTTTCTTGCCCTTAACTTAGCTTTCCATTAAATTGCAATTACAAAAAGAGAAACCTGTGGTAGTACATGTTTAAAAAGGCAAGCCCCAAAAATGAGGGGGCTTTATATTTAATGGTTTTTATTGAAGCTCTTCAGTTTGATCCAGAGTAAAGGAGATGCCAGAAGAGAATTGAATGAAAAAATTGTTTTTCAGTCTCAAGGTTATTTTTGTAAAAAGAAAACACCTACTTTGGAATTTCTAAGGCTCAATTCTACATTGAAAGCAATGTTTAACCTACCATTTCCTTGCTCAGTGTTGCTCTGCAAGCCTTTGATTAATTGATTCAGCCTTCTCCTTACTCAGGTGACGAATGAATGAAGGGATGGCCACTTAAACCAAGGGATGGGGAGAAAGATCATTCTTTCTGAGAAACTGAAATGAAAAAAGAGCAATTTTACAGTCAAAAGACAAACAAGGTTATAAGTTGGGAACAGATCATTAGACAAATGCTCTTTGACAATTATAAGTGTGTGGATTGCAATTCTATGTTTATGCTATCATTAGTGACCAAAATGAAAAAAATTATGATATTTTCTTTTTTTGGAGAAAGCTAATAATAATCCATATTTCCAAAAATGAGAAGGAGAATATCCAAAGAGAATATCCAAAAATAAAACAGAACACTCAAAGGCAACATCAAAGGACAATCATGCTAATTGGAGGTCAAATCCTGAAGCACTAAATTAATTTTAAAAAAAGGTAAGCATTTCCTAATGGGTAACCACTAGATTAGAAGAGCCCACTTTGTTTTGCATGAATCCTCAATTCTTCTTGCACTTCTGGGCAACTGCAGCAGCAAAGGTGCAGAGATCTGGCTTCCAGCTCCTCACTGAATGCTGAAGGGAGAGGAGAATTTCAGTTTCCCAAGCAAAGGAAGGAATTGGGTTTGTCTTCACAGGATGCACCTACAGAATTTGTGTCCAAAGAACTGAGTCATACCTCCTGAAATAGTCAAAGTGTCTTACTCAGAAGAGAGACAACACACTCAGAACTGGGTTCAAGTAGAGGTGTTGAAATTCTTCTGGGATTTAATCTGCAGTCCTTGATCAGGCTTCACCTGAATCTTACACATCCAAAATTCACAGTGAAACATCAGGAGTTGTTTTTCAGATATTGAAAGGCGGTTCTTTGTGTATTTGGAGAAAAAGAATGGCATGAATCATACTGAGAAAGGAACATGGAAAATGCCTGATATTTTGAATGTATCTATACAGAGTTTTGTCTTATTTTGCCAAAGAGGAACCACTAGCCTGGAATAAATCCTGTTATTTTGAAAATTTGAACTATTGCATGAATGGAAATGCCAGTTTAAACATTAAGCCCAGTCAATTGAATAAAGCCGCTCTATTAAGAATAGGAAGGGTTTTCATAGAACCATTGAATGGTTTTGGTTGGAAAGCACCTTAAAGATTAACTAGTTCCAAAATCCCTGACATGTGCAGGAACCCCTTTCTCTAGACCAAGTTGCTCAAAGCACCATCCAACCTGGCCTTGAATGCTTTCAGAAATGGGGAAGCCACAAATTCTCTGTGCAACCTGCTCCAATGTCTCACCATGCTCCAAATTAAGAATTTCATTCCAAGACTCAATCTAAACCACTTTTCAGTTTAAATGCACTAATTCCCCCTTGTCCTATCATTATATGCCCTTGTCAAAAGTTATACTGTTATACTGGAGTAACTGGAAGTCTAGAGGATGTGATAACACAGCAGTTGATTGATGAAATACAGCAAGCATAGCTCTCAAAATGAAAAATAAGGGTAAATTTGTGTACTTTGAGTAGGAATGGAAGTGAGAGTTAGAAGGGAGGGCTAGTTCTCAACAGATCTCAAGCCCTATTTCTCTGACTGGGCGTGTCACAGAGCACGTGGGATGATGGCTTTTTGGGAAAGCCAAAAAGCTTTTTGGGAAAGCTGAATTTTCTCCCCTTAAACACACCTCCTGGCTCAAACCCATCGCTGTGAGAACCAGACTCAGTTGTGTTCAGAGAGAGCAGGAAGTTTGCTTTTGGTCCACGACCGAGGAGGAGAGCAATGAAGAAGAGCTGAATTTGAAGCTGTATTTCTGCACGTCAGAGGACGCCATCAACAGAAAATGAGTTCATCACTTCTTCGCATGATGGAACAAACGTTTTCGAAAAACCGGGACGGATTCGTGAAAGAAAAACATCGCTGCGTTAATGTAATGCGAGAGACTTGAATATGAGAGAGAATGGGAAACGTCGCGCCTCGGAAAAGTACCAGCAGAGGTCAGCACAGCCGGGAGAATGGAGCAGCCGCCGCCGGGATGCTGCTGCTGCTGCCGGGATGCTGCTGCTGCTGCCGGGATGCTGCAGGGACGGCGGCGCGGCCCTTCCCGCAGAGAATTGAAGTTACCTCCTGCCAAGTGCGTGAACGGCACAGTCCATCCTCCGTTCTGGGACACAACAGCACCAGATACTGGTGTTTTATTTATTCTGACGTCGTATGTGCTTTCCAAATTCAAGAAGGTGGTTTGACATAGCACTTTAGATGAGAAAAAACTCCCACATGAATTCTTTCACAGCAATAAAATTTCCTCTACAATTCATATACAATGGAAGGAATCTCATTTGTCACTCTGGTAAGACACCCATCCTGCTGCATCTTTTTCTTTCACAGCACTGGTTCTCGCAGAACATTGTAGACATAAGAGCCAGAACATCATTCATCAGACTTAATCAGTAAAACCCTCCTTCACAGAGCTTTTTCTTCCAGTAAAGCTCAGTTTCATAAATCACTTTATATCTGGATTACTTGATTCAAACCTAGTGCAGGAAATTGGATTTCCTTAATGTAAGGTGATACATCACACCTGTCTCTCTGGAGAATAATGTTGGAACTTGGGCTCCTTCCAGACCAAATGATGGCAAATGCCAAAATGCCAATAAAAAAGGGAGGTCACATGTAGAAACATAGCCAGGGCTTGCTTCACATCATTCTGAAGTAGAGCAGTGCTGGTAAGAGAACTTTGGTTGTATCAGACTTGTGTGAACTTGTAGTTATTTAGTAATAATT
Organism: Peucedramus taeniatus; assembly: GCA_013400575.1. Classification (NCBI taxonomy): domain Eukaryota; kingdom Metazoa; phylum Chordata; class Aves; order Passeriformes; family Fringillidae; genus Peucedramus; species Peucedramus taeniatus. The sequence goes on along the minus strand of WBNO01019860.1, from coordinate 5,804 downwards.
AATAACCATAGTGATGCAAAGCTTAAAGTAGTGCCAGTGATATCACAGAACTTCAACTGAGTGCTTTGCTTAAAATAGTGTGTTCTTTTCCAGATCCAAAGAGGCTAGATTTCTCTAATATCCAATATTTGCACTGTCAATGGAAATTTAGATTTGTTTTTCCAAAATATAAAGTATGAGATATGGTGATTTTTCAGGGTGTATGTTGTATGTATGCTGGTATTTTCTGAAGAACTGGTAAGAACATACAAGTGAAATTGTATTTCATCTTAGTAGACATAACTATAGCACTGAGTAACTTTACAGTGATGAGTATCATCACTGGTGTCTCATATAAAGACAGGAAGGAGAAATACAGCATGAATTCTGTGCAAAGGCACCTGGGGCAGCTTTGTACCTGCTGCCAAACCAGCATGGCATGATGCAGCACTGGAAAGAGGTGCTGACATGGGCCTGGAAACAGTAGAGATATTTTAACTGTGTTTTCCACCTCATTTGATGTTAACCAGCCCACAGCAGTATTATTTAGGCGTGTGATATCTACATGACTAAATTGCTTACTGTTCCAGAACTTGTGCTTATATGGCACAAGCTTAGATAACTCTGGTATCCACTGAATTGCACACTATGGCCATCTTCCTCACTTGAGTCCCCAGGGAACAGAATTTACTGGCATCTGTAGAGATATCATTTCTTATAAGGTTGAGGTAGCTGCAAATTGGATATGAGGCTCCACTTTGTGCACCATTTTTTAACTCAGAGTGTTTGTTTGGACTAACATGAAATGGAAGACTATCTGCTATTGTTTTGAATATTGGTTAGCCTAAAACACCCAGTGGAAAAATATTTAGGAGCAGAAACATAAAGATATTTGTGAAGTCTGTCCTCAGCATCCATAGAGAAGTTTGAGTGGAAGTCCTGTGGGAGCAGCACTTCCACAGCTACATAGTAAGAGGGCTGGGTCAGACCATCAGGTGGTGGAATTGTAACCACAAAAATTTATACAAAAGCTTTTACTGTAGGCTAAATCCATAAAAAACTCTAACAACAGTGAGATACTGGGTATTACCCAGGCACAGAAATGGTTTTGGACTACGGAAAATTTACCATTCTTCCTCAGTTTTCTGACAAAAATTCCATTATTCAAGGTAATTGTTGGCAGGCCCAGAGACTAGAGGTCACAACAGATGAAAGTGAGTTACAATGCCCTTGTGTGTGTAAAATGCATCACTTGTCCCTTTGTGCGGAAAGAAACACATGGAGCTGGGTTTTTCTAATGCTAGTTGATGTTTAAAGCTTCAATTCCCTGATAGGAGTTGAACAAAGGAAACTGCATTTTGAAGAAGCCATTTAAGTTTGAGACAGGGAAAAGTAATGCAGCTTATCACCATTAGCTTTCTTTTTGTCTAAAATCAGTAACATGCAGTGGTTTTGGTTCTTTTTTTTTCTTTTCTGTGACATAAACAGAATCTGTGTTTGTTTAATAATGTAAAACTTCCTAAATGATAGAGATGATGAATAAGACCGAGGGCTAAAGAGAAGAACTTTTATGTAATGGTAGGGCTCCCTCCCACTCTAAGACGAAATATGACATTTTTGGATATCCAAAAAAAAAACCATTAATGTGCAGCAAAATAATTAATAAAACTATTTCCCCCCTCTTTTTTTTAGGCCTGCATGGGACTGGCATATTTGACAGAAAATGTTGCCTGTGAACTGCTATTACTGATATAAATGTTGGGCAACCTCATATTTTTCTGATAACTATTAATGTTATGTAGCTGGGTTTTATTGTGATACAAAACCCTTGCAACTCCTTAATGCACAGAAAGGCATAAGAATGACTACCTCTGAACACAGAGAAACACAGCATCACTTGTAACTACAACACTAAAAAAGGTGTCTGTGTATTCCCATTATGTCCAAAAAGGAAAAAGCCAATCTCATATATCAAATGGAGTCAAGGATACTGCTTGACATGGATTAGTTTATATTAAAGAAATGTAGCACCATGCATCAGGGAACATTAGTGAAACCTGAGCTCATCCATCACTGGCTCTCAGGCAAGTGTAGCCATATCCATTTGTTTCATGAAAATTCAGAACTGAGCATCCGTTTATATCAGCTAATCCTTACACCACATCATATTACACTAGACAGAAACTCAGTGTGATAAGTCATTATAATTTACTCCTGCTAAAATCAACACAACTGTCACTCACCACTCAGGCACTCTTGTTACACAAACTAATGCCAACAAAAAACCCTCAAACCTCAAAACCGCAAAATAGCTGTCAGTCAGGACATATTTATGAGGCACAGCCTTAGATCTCACCAGGGAATATCACACAGGCTGAGTGTGTTTCTGATGATGCCAACGCAGTGACATGAAATGACGATGCCAAAAAGCTGAATTTTCTCCCCTTAAACACACCTCCTGGCTCAAACCCATCGCTGTGAGAACCAGACTCAGTTGTGTTCAGATGGGTGTGTCTCATGTAATTTTAAATCTTCAGAGTCCTGGCAGTGAGGGCATTGGACCCACGGATCTGCAACCTGCTAGGGCTGCAAATGAAGGCCATGGATGATGTCTTAGTGTCTCTAAAGTGATCTTGTAATTGGTCAGTTAAGTCCCACCATTGACATCTTTTCTGATTTCAGAGAAGTTCAGCCTGATTTCTTCTGAGCAAAGGGTTAATGGATTAACAACACAAACTGGTTGTCTTGGGTAGAAAAAAACCAGTGATGCTGTATATAAAAGTATTCATATTAAAACACGTGTCAGTCTTGGAAAAGACCAGGGTCAAATATCAAGGAAATACATGTAAAGTTTTATTCCACAGTTTCTCATGTGAATTTTATTTTTGGATCATGGCACTCACTTTTTAATTCCCAACATCCATCTCTTTTTTCAAAAATCCATTCTTACCAGAACAGGCAGGGAGGTTGAGGACCAGCAAGAGAGTCTCCTTGGGTTCCTGTTGTGAAAGCTTGGGTTTTCATAGTATGGTACATGCTGCTATGTAAATCACGTGCCTCAAGTTTTACCTCTGGGCCTTCTGGAATCTCTTTGTGTCCCTGAGTCAAGTAACTCAGCTTCAATCATCAAGGTACCTCAGAGAAAATTATAATAGGGCATTATTTTATAATTAAGAATGGAAATTTTATCTCCCAAATGGTCATGAAATTAATCCCTTTTCATCTAGCATTTTCAGAATGAGAAACCTAGTCTAATGCATCTCTTGATAGTAGCAACAAAATCATCATCCATCACTTTGCACCAGGGAAGTCCCTTCATTTGCTTCATTTTCAGTCTGGGAATACCATCTTCACACAAATGAATGAACACCAGAAAAACAGCCCTTCAGATAAATTGCCTCCTGGGGGTATATATCTTTAGATACTGCATTGCATTCATATATTAATATTATATGCATTACCTTTCCCATAAGATGAATAAAGTCCCCCTACAGCAAAAATCACCCTCTATATATTCACTTAATGATCAGGATAAACCTGCTACATTACCTTTAGTGTGGGAATTCTGATTGGAAAGCAGGAAAACACCAGAGGAAAGGAAAATCTACTTTATGGTACTGAAAAGTAAATGCAATGCATTGCGCAGCTGATAGCCCTACATAGACAAAAAGCTACTGTAACAACCTTGCACAAATACTAAACATACATTCAATTCTAAATAACCTTCATGTTTTCTCCATATGTTGAGTACAATGATGCAGTGATAAATGATATTGAGGTTGGGAACCTTCTTAGAGAAAGAAAGTAAAATCTGTTGCTTTAATTCAGCAAAGAAATTTTGCCCCATGTTTATGTTTGCAGAGGAAAAAGACCCAGCCTTTTACTTACCTAATGTTTGTTTTTTGCATTCTAGGAAGATTATCAGTAAGATCTTTGAAAATAAAGCATATGACTGTTCCTTCAAACAACAGTAAATTACAGATTACTGTAATTGGGTGTCAGATGGTCTTAAATATTTTTAAGGTAAAAATGTGGATGAGGCTCAAGACAATTATATCTTATGAAATTATAAGCATTGCTTGATGGAATGTTGTCAATTAAGGGAGTTTGGTCTTGGTCTTATCACATAATTTCAGTAAAAAGAAAAGATTTTCAGGCTTAAATTTTATGTTGAAGAAATTATACTTCATTCATCTTAGAGAAAAGCAAGAACACATAGAAGCTGATGTTCATATCTCTGGAAGACCTTGATTGTGTCATCAATAGGGCTTCAGAGCTGAAATGAATGCCTGTAACAGGTAGACAGCATGGTCCTGGACAAAATCAGATGGGAAAATATATTGTAAATGGAAGGAATATTGTATTGGGGTAACAAAAAAAAAAGTATTTTTCTCTCATTCTTCATTCTATTTAATTAAATGCGTGTTTATTGAGCACACATACTGCATTGAACAAAAGAGATTGCAGTAGAGGAATTTCCCACACTTGGAAGAGAAAATCAGAATACAGTAAAAAATACATTTCTCTAAAAAGGGACAAACTTCTTATGGGTCTACAGGAGTTTTGATGCTTGAGTCTCACCACCTGGTTCAATAGCTGTAGTTGTGTATTTGTGGTCTGTCAGTCTGTGGGGTGCACTATTCACCTCTAACACTCCAACAATCAGAATGCAAAACAGGCATTTGTTTCAGCTGTGGTTTATATAGGCAAATATCAGGATATGTTTCACTTTACACTGAGGGAAGCTGGTTTCATATATTAGTGGGAAATTCAGCAGGAATGGTTACATCACAGTAGGATATGGGTGGGCTGGGCCCATGGCTCCTGCAGATGAAGTGCAGGATTGGGATGGGTTCTCAAGAGTCCAATCCCTCCATCAGATGGTAATTTTTCACTGAAGTTCAACACAAATTAGGTAGATTGCATCCTTTTTAAAATCAAAAATATTTAAAAAAGAAAAAAATTAATACTCCCCACTCCAGCCCAGAAAACTACCCTCATGTTCTGAGAAACAGAAATGCCTTTTCAAAGCCTTTAAGCAAGGTATTGCAGGAACCAGCAATAAAACTTGACATCCCCAAATAACTTGTGTCATGACAATGCTCTTCAATCTCTCTCATCCAAACTTGTATAAACAAATGGATGCACCACTGATGATCTGACAACCAGCAACTCTGTCTTCAGGTTTCTCATTCCATATATGAGAAGTGGTTATAAAATATCACTGAATCTTTGAAAACCACTAAATCTTAGTTCAATTTACATCAGGAAAATGTAACTCCATGCTTCGCTGGCTGTTGGAGGAATGCATGCATCACCGTAGATGTGGAGTACTCAGCAGTTGCTTTTCATGCTCTCTATTCTGAGGAAACATTTTTCCAGGCATCACTTTTCATTAGAGATCCTTGCCCACATGTATCATTCTGCAAAATGCAGAGTAGGTATAATAAATCATATTACCACAGAGAGATGCCACCACATATTACACTAAAGAAATGCTACCTCATGATTTTTTTTAATATTGATGAAAGGTAAATCTTTCACGTCACTTAGCATCATGGGAACACAGCCTGGCAGTGAGCAACCTGGACTGGGAGAAATATTAATATTTCAAATCTTTAGCTAGAATAGCATACGAATGAAAAACATATAATTGTTTCATTACAAATCTCTCAGTCTAAACAGTTAGCTGTTACACATTCTTGGTTATCTCTGCCAGAGGTAGCTGATGATAGAATTTTCCAATTCTACCATGTAATCTTGTCATGTGGATAGGGCACAGGATGAAATCTCAAGAATAGTTTTTTCCTTCCTTCCTTCCTTCC
>WBNO01019859.1:8424-41658 GCA_013400575.1 Peucedramus taeniatus | reverse complement strand
CATAAAAAACTAGATGCATCATTGGTTGCACTTGAACAAAGAGATTAAAATGTGCACTCTTTTGAATTGCTCCAGATGAACATAACCTATTGCCATACCCAAGATCTGAGTTTATTGATTGTATTATCCTGAAAAGAACATGGAATCCAGATCGTGACTGGATCTCATATACCTTGCACACATTAGCCCAGGGCAGTTTCTGTGACAGAAGATAGCCTGCTATGCAAGTATTATATGGATCCCATATGCCTTTGTAGCAAGAAATAGAGGCTAGCATGAGTCCAAGAAGGAGGCACTATACATTGGCTTACTGACTTTTTAAGCATCTAGTTATTTTTCTGTCCTTCTAGCTAAAAGAAACTCCCCTTTTCACCTATTATGTTTTCTTTTCTGATAAGTAGAATTGAGATGGAACAATGGAGTCTGAGAAAGTTCTGTTTTCTGGATACTTCAATGTTTTCTTCAGCCTTCCTTCTTACCAGGACAACTGCGGAGTATTTTTTCTCAATGGTCAGAAATTCATCTCCATTCATATACCATTATCATGTAATACTGAATCAAGACCCTCAATTTAATCAGAATATGTTTACAAACATCATATACATAGCAGAGAACCATCGGGTACTCTGCAGTGTTTAAAAATAAACAGGCTAACATGGATATTTTATATTTCCCTCAGACACCTCTTTTCCCCATTTCGTATATATGGCACAAAGGTTCTTTGCTTAAGGAAGCAGAATTGTATCTCACATTTGTAATGCAAAGTAAAATTCATCACTCTTCATCAATGAAGGGGCAGTGCTGCCAGAAGCTGGAGGGAGGTAATTCTGCCCCTATCCTCTGCACTGCTGGTGCCACACTTGGAGTGCAGAGTTCAGTTCTGGTCTCTCCAGTTTGAGAAAGACATGGACATACTGAAGAGAGTATATTCAAGGGCCAAAAAATATTAATGAACTGAAATATCTCTCCTAATTAAAGTCTGAGAGAGCTGTGACTATTTGCTCCTAGAAGAGAAGATTCGGAGTGTTTTACTTATCAATGTATACAAATATTCAAAGGGATGGTGACAAGAAGATGGAGCCAGGCTCTTTTTAGTGGTGCTCACAGACAGAGACAGAGGCAATGAGCCCTTACTGACATATATATGACACGTACACACAAGAAGAAACATTGGAGCATTGGAACAACAGAACAGCTTGTTCAGAAAGACAATATAATATCCATCTTTGGAGATACTTAGCTCCTGATTGGGCCCAGAGCTAAGCAACCTGCTTGCTCACCATGCTTGAGCAGGAGAAATTGACCGGATGATCTCCAAAGGTCCTTTCAAATATCTCCTGCAATTCAATAAAAAAGATAGTATCTTCCCTTAACTTCTGTTCATTGTTTTTTACTTTGCAAAGTATCACCCTTTCATCATCCTGGCTCAGTTGCACAGGGTGTGTGGAGGCTTTGGAGTGACTGTCACTGATCTGCATAGATGTAAGTCATGATGTGATATGGGTGTTGATATGATATGCAGGGTGATAGCAGCTCATCTATGCTATCACAGGACGTGGTTTGTCCAGCAAACGGAACTTCTCATCTGTTGATATGAAGAAAACTGTGTAGCACAATAAGAACAGCTATAGTTTAAAGAAGACTTCAGGCCATGTAACTGATTTTTTTTTCTTTGATTTCAAAAATACTTTTGGGGATGTGCTGAGTATGCACAACATGTCTCACTGTATCCTTTTTCAGAGGTCACTGGTTGTATGCTATTACATCTTTGGATAAAGTAAGAAATCATCCCGACATGACAGAGAAAGCTTTGCAAGATGAAGTGTCTCAGAATAAAGTGTAGCCTGAGGCTGTGGCAGAAATTTATCCAGGGAGGATCTTCACAAGGAAGCAATGTTTGCTGGAGGATTGCGGTGGAAGGAGCAATATAGGGCCAAGGCTGTGACTGACAAACAGGCAGTGGTTGGCAGGAATGCAGTGTTACTCCACCATGAGTCCGTTCAGTGGTATGTTGTTAGCACAGCCTGACAGCAGGCAGAAGAACAAAGCATGGTTTAAGTTTGCAAACTCAGCTATTGATAGTCATGTAATCACTGAAATCAAAGTAAAGTGTGGTTTGAATACTGATCTTGACCAGAGACTCAACAGTGAGCCATGCCCATCTTTGGACTGGCTTAACCTTAGCACTCATATTAGCTAGCAGAATGCTTGCTTGAATGCATCAGTATGAGTTGAATCAGCCTTTTTATTAGAGCATACAAATATGTAGAGTCAAGACATCTGAATTACAGGTCAGCAATTTTCATAATCTTTCTCTTCCAATGCTTACCAGGAATAAAGGCCAGCTGTAAGTCTGGGGCTTGGAAACATACAAATGCATATCATTACCTAAGAAACTTCAAAACTGCCTATTTACTGGATTTCATACCTTCTTTCAGTTTTCCCTTATGGAGTCACTTCTTACTAAATTATTCCTTACAGAGAGTTAAAAAAAAAAAAAAAAGGTTTTGCTGGAGTTCCTTTATGAAGCAAAATGTAAGCATCAAGCTACATACAAAAATGTTATTACTCTGTTGCATTCTCTATATTGAAACTCCTGACATTTCAAGTTCCTCTGTTAGCACTAGAGTTCTTGTTTCTAGGTCACTGACCCTGGACAATGTGGAGGACTTGCATATAGTCTGCAGTGTAGCAGAGCTCCGCACTTGAAACTATTATCAGAGTTTTCTTTGTTGATTAAACGAGATCCTACTCATCACCAGGTTTTTAAAAACCTCAGCAGAATACTATGGTGGAGGGTGACTGACAAGTTTGGTTGTGGGGATTACAGTTGTTATATGTAGGCAACAAATCAGGACCACTCAAAAGAAGGAAAAAAGGAGAGGCTGGGGATAGGTGACTGATAGGCTCTATAGGATCTCATTTTACCCTTGAAAACCATGGATCCTGAACTTCTGCAATAGGACCATGAACCAAATTATTTGTATTCACTTTTCAAAAGTAAAATTACAACATAGAGACTACATCAGGCAAAAAAGAACTCCATCAAATGTTCTGCAAAACACATGAAGGTGTTCATCCGTAGCCTTTGTTTTGCTCATAGGTATAAGTTTTATCTCACTGTCGAAAAGATGTACTAGGAATTCGTAGAATTCAGTTTTGAGGAAATGTAGGCCATTAATATTTATGTACATAAGCAAAAAGGGAAAAATTGTGATGAAGCCTAATTTCAATTCTGAATTTCTGTTTATTATTTCTCAGCACCTTCCATGCCACTGAATGGCTGCATTACTATTTTTATTAAAAATATTTGTGATTGGGCAGTGGAGATGCACTGTGCTAAGTACCACACATTCTTGCATAAGTTTACACTGATGCATTTAAGCATGGGTCAATTCCAAGTCATACCAACCCTGCTGTTCCTTTGCATACTAAAAAAGCCATGTCTCCCAGGGCAGACAAGAGAAGTGCAGTTTTTCCTCCACCGTAGCTCTCTTCTACCTCCTTGTTGAGATTGCAAAACAGTCTCCTTCTGGAGATGAAAAGCAAACTACAAACATTAAATAGCATGCTTTCAGTACATTGCTGATAGATGAATAACAATATTGGATCTTTGAGTACTTAAGCAACAAAATAACTTTACTGCCATGCTGTTAGTAATTTCAACAGAAACAGCCTTTGGAGCCTCATGATACCAATTGAACAGTACCCTCTTCAATTCATTTGAAATCCTACCACTGTCACATTTTATTTTAGCTTTCACTGAGAAATAGCAGGCTTCCATCCTCTTTTAATGTGGAGAATAGCTGTAATGCCTATCTGACTGTTACACTTTGAAACACTTGAAATTGTTGATTTCTTTTCTGGAAATCTGCATTATTCGGGGTTAGATGTACAAACAAAACCCCAAGAAAACACTGCTTTCTCAAAAGGCACTAACCAAACTAAAAGATAGAAAATGTTTCCATATTTTGCCACCTATTATGCAACAGCATTAGCACTTAGACCTGCAGTGAGTTTCTGAAGTGAATGCCCATATTACTTCCTTACTAATCTGGGATATGAACCAGTTGCAGTGCGTATGAATTATATTCCTTTTGAAAAACAGTGGAAATGGAAAGACCCGTTCTCTGTGGTTTCCAAATGCATGCGAGCCCCCAGTGGGGACACAAGGCTAGTGAGTGGATTGTATGAGTGTAAAGTTCCCTGGGACACAAAGCACACTGCATGTGCTAGCAGACATTTTCAAATCTTCTACTGCCACAAGAAACACATGACAGTGCTTAGCATATGTAAAACAAGCCAAATTGCACTGGTTATTTCATGTTCTTATATGCTCATCTATAACATCCAATGAATCTCATAAGGCCCAAATCTCATTAATATACAAATATAGCAGTTCTCCTGCTTTATGTACACACTCTGCCTTCTCTTGCCATCATCAATTGAAAAGCCATTGTTTTTGTTGTTCTTTCTTTTCTCAATATTTCTCTGATGGCAAAGTCAATCACATTGGACTCCCACAAGATACAGCTTGATGCAGTCTGGGGCCCCAAGCAAACAGAAAAGTTCATAAACTGTTGTGAACAGGAGATCAAAGTCTTTGATACCGGGTAATATGATACTTGGCAACACTATGAAAAGAAGTTGATAAATGATCAGTTAATCTGAACAACAAGAAGAGAAAAGAGCTAACAAATGTCAAGAAAAATCACAGAACTTGTGATCTGGGCCAATAGACACACTCTGGAGATGTGCCCCTGCTGTGGATGTTGGACAGACCTCTTGGCAGAAGCACACCACAAATCCTGCAGAGGACAGGTACCTGCCTGTGTACCCACAACTGCAGATTCAGGCTTATTACACTGGAGAGTCTAGAGGAGATCTCATTATCTGAAGTTTGCAGTCCTTGACTCTGTACTGTCTCTCTGTGGCATCCTCCTAGCCACTGTTGATGCCAACAACTTTCTGCACCAGCGATAACAATTCCAGAATAAGTTTTACACATTTTAAAAATGGAGACGGTTGGTAGGAGGACTTGGGGCTTTCTGGTAGCACTTCAGTACCTGGAATACACCATGGGCATTCACTCATAAACCCAGGGCACAGGGTATCATGTAGCATTGCCACAACATGGGTGGGAACATTCTCCAGATGATCCTGGTCAGCGGGGGTGTCAGCATCCTCCTTTAATGCCAGCATGATGAACATCACAGGGACTATGGGTTCTCCCAGGACAGGCAGTACAGCTGTGCCTAAATTTTGCCTGGTGCTCTCCCAAGGTCTGTGTAACAACAGCCATTTTCATACCTGCAGGCCACCCTGAACTTAGTCACTGATTTGTACACTCCACCAGTGCCAAGGTTTCCTTTGCTAGGGTGACAGCAGTGTTCTTGGACACAGATATAGGCAACCTCCCAAAATATCATCAAGGGCAGTGAAGTCAAGCCATTGGCTCTTGGCAGAAGTTTTCAGCTGTGCTGCTCTACATCTGAAAGCTTTGAATTAGCCATTCATTATTCAGAGTCCTTGGGTCAAAGTAGTACCTACATATTAATATTCTCTGCCCCTCACTCCCCTTTTTCTTTACTATTTTACTTCAGCCTCCTCAGTGTCAGGAAGTGATTCAGACCACAGGTACTGTTGTGACACTTGGCAACTCACAGAGATAAATAGAAGTAATGTGAGAAACTAAGCAGGAACAAGAATAAATGACCATGGTGTTACCATGGTTGCAGTAACATGTACACTATCTGCAGGAGACAGAAGAAAGGGCAGTGTGACGCTTCTTGGACTGAGCACTTACAGTCAAGTGAGCAATTTTTCTTTTCGCAATTTCAACCCCATCCATGATAAATGAATTGTACTTAGGGGACTGGTCAGAAGTTTGACTAAAATAAAATATCCAAAGTGCACATCACATTAATGCAGGTTCTCAGCACCAATTGCAGTAGTGTACCACATTTCTTCTTAATGTAGACCTATTCTAGTAGAGATACATATAAGGAAGATCTCTCTGCTCAGCAGGCCCATGACCATGTAACATTTTCATTAGTTATTTTAAACTGCCTATTTAAGCAGACAGAAAATCAGAAGCTAATACAAAATAATTTTTAAACTTTTGCCTTTTTCTACTCAGTGACCCAGATTTAATTATATGTACATTATTTTGATCAAAATGTGTAGAAGAGCACATATGCACATTTGTTTAAATAAATTTTCTTGATCATCTTAAAAATTTAAGTCAATTCTAGTCCTATGACACTTTTGTGTTAAATTATTAATTGAAAAGGTGAGGAACAGTACCATTCAGTAAATAAATGAAATTTGATAAAATAGGCATTGTCTTCTTGGTGAAGCCTTTTTTCTCTTTATTAAATGGATGGTAAATTAATTAGAATAAATTGTTTACTTTATTGACTCCAGCTGTATGGGATATAGAGAATATCACGTTTGGATTGTTGTTCTTTTTCTTACTTTTCATGAAGGTACTTCTGACAAAGTTTCTAAGCTAGGCTTAGCCCCATGCCTGAGTAGGCTGAGTTAGAAAAACTTTGGGAGTTTAGATAATAAGTCCTTTGATGTGATACTTATTTTTCCCAGTGATCCATTTCTATGGATCTCTGAGCAGCAAAATGAAGTATTATTTCAGTGCAAACAACTGAACAGCAGGCAAGCCTTTTAACCAGCACCACAAAAATACAAGGCTCTGAAAACAAAATGACAGTGACCATCTGCTGATGCAGCCATTAAAACTAACCATTGCCTTCTGGCAAAACATTTTAAGTTAATGCTATAATGGTTTGTGGACATATTTTGCTAACTTTTGCTTTGGCAAAGAGTGAGAAGAAATCTCTGGTTCTACAGATAGTGGTACAAAAAGGTGACCTGGAATCTGGCTGACCTAATATTAAAGCATGAAGGGAAGGATTAGGAAGTCCAACAGCTTCCTCTTCCTTCATTACCTCTTGTCTCTCAAATAAAATGGGGAAGGAAGTGAACATGTATTTCTCACCACAGGAACCAGGACCTTTGTGAGTAGGGTTGATGCAAGCATGTGCTCATTATGTTCATAGAAAGAAAATACATTTCTTCCAGTTCAAAAAAGATTAAAACCAACATCTGAAGTTGTAAACTACTATGAAAGCAGAACATGAGTCTCTCGTCAGGTTAAACCATAAAGACATCTTTAACAAAGAGGCTGAGTCTGTTTCATGTGGAATATGCCCTTCCAAAGGTATCAACAAGATCAGAGGCTACCCAAGGGATCAATTACAGTTATTGAACCCCCTCTAAAAATATTTTCTGTTTTTTGTGACTTTCTGCTCCACTGTGTCTCCAGTTATCATTCAGACCCTTTAAAAGACAGTGGTATATTTAAACAATGTAGTGATCTTTGCCCATATACTGGAAAAGAATTTTACATCAGTATTATTATTACAACAAACCAGATGGAACATTGTTTCCCAGTCCTAGATTATATGTATTTGGCCACAAGACTTCTAATGTTGCCTGTCCTTTTGGATGCCTTTAATATTATATTGCCTTCAATGCCATTGTTCTTGTTATGATTTATCCTCTGCTTTGGCAATATTACATTTATTCAAAAAAGTTTATGGACGCAAAAGTCTTGAAAATGACTTACTGATTTCTGCTATCAAAGAGGCACAAATGTATTTTTTTCCACTAAAGTGAGCCTTATGTTTCTGTTTGACAGAGACTTGGAATGTTTTCCTTGCACATTTCCATTTGAAACCACTATGACTAACTGAGGATTAAGACTGTCAGTCATGAATAGCAAAAGCATTGTCCTTCATATTTTTAAGACCATCAATTTCCCTTATAAGAATTTAAATATATCACCCAGCAATTTGTTATAAGCGCATACTTCTCTCCACTCTTTTTCTTTGTAGAATCCAACAAGTCTATTAATCAACCTAAAGCCCACTGTCAGCTCTTTTCTAGCTATTGATTAAGAGGTTGTCTTCTTGATAATTAAGAATATTATGACAGGTGTCATGGCAGGTGAAAGCAAAGCCCAAGAATCCCTTTGCTAAAACAGCTTTTGAAGCTCTGAGTAAAAGAGACCCTGAGCTGCTCCCACAGGACTGACGTTATCCTTGTCCTTAGGTTTAGAGAGACATCACTAAAAGTCCTGCCTTAGAGCCACCTTTAGAGCTGTGCCATCCACCACACACTGGTAATGGTTGTTGTCTCGTTCCTGACAGGGGCTGTTATACAGGGAGGGTTCAGCCCCTGCTGTGTCAGAAGGCCAGTGTCCATACCCAGACTTGCTCCTCGCTCCTGGCATTGCACTGTGGGGTCCCCTGCCAGGCTGTAGCTATGATTTCTGGGGGCGAGGTAGCTGTGGCCAGCTGAAAAATAAGAGTGGCAAGAACTGAGTGCAAAGACTATAACAAAAATTAATGCAGACCTTATCCTTGAGGTAGATAGTACTTTCACAAAGCACAGACCAAAAAGCCCCCCAAAACATAAGCATACCATCTTGGACAAGAAATCCACAGTGGTGGTAACAAACAACAAAACCACAGATGCTGAAAACAGAAACCACCTCTTGATTTACATTACCTGTTTTCTTCTAAATCTGTATTTGGTATCTCAGAGCACAATGAAGTTACAGTAAAAGCTTTTCTGGCAGATTAATACTAAATATTTTCTGTCTTTCCTGAGTTTGCCACTTAAACACCATTCAACACTGCAGCACAAATGGTTTTATGATTGAGAACCCCGGTCAGATTCAGTATAAGAAGAAAAGAAACATGGTAAGTCAGTAAGAGAGGGATAACTGTTGACAAGCAGAGAAGCATAAAAGAAGTGAGAATTTGCCATCCAAAAAATAAAGGGCTATTTGGAAACTTCTGCTTAGGCACTAGTGGGTCTGCACTACTTTTCAGCAGATGTTGGACTTCATATGCGCAAGTCACTTGGACTCCCAGAACAGCAGTCCTGCCTCCCTGTCTATGCACGTGGCTTCAGAAAGGGACTTCACACTTTTTAATTGTTTGAGAAACAATGGCCAAGCAGACCTAATTCCCCCTATGAATGCAAATTGTTTTAAAATTGTAGAAGTCAGGAAATGTTTACAGACATAAACAAATTACCAATTATTTTGCAAATGTAATTTGACTATGCTCTATTTTAGAAACACATTGTGAAAATATCAGTGTCAGATAACACTAGTTATTTACTAGAACATTGTTTGTGAGCTGTCAAACAATATAAAAGCTCTGGAGAAAGAATAAAATATCTTTTGACATACAGACCTATTAAGACCAAAATGCAAATGCAAATTGCATAGATTCTATTAGGGCCTTACAAGTCAAAGACACTTTTAAAAAGAAAATAACATAGTCTACTGAGCAAAGAGCAAATTCAAAGAAGTGTTTTTCCTGCCTAGAACAATAGGCATTACAATGGAAGGAAAAAATCACCATTATCTAGGGCAAGGACACAATATATCTTTCAAAGGTGATGACAGGAAATTTCAAGTGATTCCTTTTAATTACATGAGGCAGGCTCTCCATGCATAATATAAACACATTTTCATTTTTTTAAAAAGCTTGCTTCTTGAGGTAGATGCAACTATTCAAATAAAATTAGTTCAGCTGAAAAAAAACCCCAGTTTCAAAGCCCCCAAACCTTTAGGGGGTTCAGCACTGATTAAAAGAATAGTTTGGAATGCCATGTAGCCAAGACCATTTGATACTACATAGAAAATGTGCACTGTGATTCATTTTAGATCATTCTTCTCACTCCCAATTTAGTTCAGCTGCTTGGGATTATGCTGAATACCTAAACTTCAATACGTACTCTAGGGGCATGGACATTGACTTCTAAAAAACACAAAATCCTTATATGAGTCACCTCCGAGAAAGTAAGAATGTGACAGTCAAAAAACCCACAACCGGTTCAGTTTCTTTTTATTTCACATGAATTCTAAACAGAACTTTTCACCTTCTTTTTCTCCTGAGACTTTCATAGTTTTCATGTTTCTATAGAGACCAGACTCTCTAAATGTTGAAGTAGTAAAGTTTTTAAAAAATGTAAATCCCAAATTTTCTCCCAGCTCCAGCCATGATTTCAAGAAGAAAAATTTGCCTAGATGAGAAAAGGAAAATTTCTAGTAATTTTTTTTTAAAAAGGGAAAAAAAGGGTACACTAGGGCAGTTTCCAAAATGCCATAAGTGATCAAAGAAAATATATTAAGATGTGTATGTCAGAAACAGTTGAAAGTCCTAATAATAGCAGCATACAATATGCCCTACATTTATACTCTGATAAAAGAAGCCTTAGTATTTATTTTAACATGACTGAAACACAGCAGGTGCACCTCATAAAGGTCTGCTAATCAAGTTAGACTTAGAGCAGAGATGCTTCTGCTTACACAGAAAGCAGGACAAGTAATTTTTTCTCCAGCATTGATTTAAATTTTAATATTTTAATCTGTTTTGCAGATTTTACCAAGCTGTTTGTATGAGGCCATGGCTGAACCACATGAAATGCTTAGCACCAGATCATGTTAAGATACCTCCTTATATTCCAAAGCTGTTCTTTACTGCATTTCATGGTCTAGCATCCTCTGATGTGTTATTTGTTACTAAAACTCTCTTTGCAGCAGGATTTCTATGATTAGCATTCTACAGGGGGACTACTCAGAACCCAGGCTAAGTGCTACTGATTTTCTGTATATACCAGATCATAATCTGCAGAGAGACCTCAACAAATCAGAGGGCTGGACAATCATCAACCATATGGGGTTGGTGGTTCACAGGGGAAAGTGCCAGATTCTGCACCTGGGCTGGGTCAGTCCTGGATGTATGGACACACTGGGGAATGAGAGGCTGGAGAGCAGTGCCATGGAAAGGACCTAGGGGTCCTGGATGATGGTAATGTGAAAATGAGTCAGTGATGTACTGGCAGCCAGGAGGGCCAAGCCTGTCCTGGGGAACATCAGGGACAGCATCACCAGCTGGGGATTGTCCTGATTTGCTCTGGGGGCACTTTCAGGTGCCACAATGCAAGAAGGATATAAAGCTATTAGATAGTGTCCAAAGGAGGGCCATGAGGATGAGCCTTACGAGGAGTGGCTGAGGGCACTTGGTTTGTTCAGCCTGGAGAAAAGGAGACCTCACTGCAGTTACAACTTTATCACAAGCGCAAGAGAACATGCAGACACTCTTTTCTGTGATCTCTTCTCTGTAGTGACCAGTGACAGGGCCCATGGGAATGGGCTGAAGTTGTGTCAGGGGAGGTTTAGGCTGGATATTAGAAAAAGGCTCTTTACCCAGAGCGTGGTTTGGTACTGGGACAGGCTCCCCAGGGAAGTGGTCACAGCAGCAAGCCTGTCTGGGTTCAAGAAACATTTGGAAAATACTCTCAGGCACATGGTGCGACTGTTGGGAATGGTGCTGTCCAGGGCCAGGAGCTGGACTTGAAGGCACTTTGTGGGTGCCTTCCAACTCAGCTTATTTTGTGATTATCTGATCTGAACAATAAAAGCAGGAACTAAAGCAATGCAAGACAATGAGATTATTTTTCGGATTTCAACAGACTTCAACTAAAGAACAAGAAATGAAAGCATTCTTTTCCTTTGCTCAGACGAACTCCTCAGAACACATCAAATTTGTGTAGCACTGGCTATTTCTTAAGATTCAGCTTGGGCATTGTTTCTGCTTACTAAGGAAGTACAGCAGAAGATAAAGGCAGATAGGAAAAATTCTCTTCTCTGTCATAAAGAGCAACCTTACCTTGGATTAGCTTAAGGCTGTATTTTAGTTCCAGGTAATTCAGTTTTTTCTGCATTCCATCACCCAGCTAGAGAAATACAATTTTTCTTAGCTCAAAACTAGCTAAAAGTAAAGCTGAGACTATTTGATGCTATGATTTGCCTAGCGAGCTCTCGTTCTGAAATATGGAATTCACATTACCTACTATATTTCCTTCATATCCATTCTCATACTGAAATTACTTTTAATTTTGTTTTATGACTTTAAGTGCTTTTTTGCCTATTACCCTGGAAATAACAGTGTTTATTGATTTATGTCTGTTTATATCACAGTTCAGGCAAATATTTTATTACATGTTGCCTGAGAAAACTTTGCTAGCTTTTTACTAACTGATTCACTACCTAGATTAGAGGGCAAGCAGTAAAAGGATCTGGTAAGGCACTTACTGCATTGAGCTCTCACTTCAGTCACATATGTGTAGCTGAACCAAGCCCAGAAGATGTAACTTGACATTCTGCTGCACATCCAAAAATGTGACAGTACATATTGATGACATTTAGTAGATTTTCTGTGGGCACCTTTTGATAAACATATTCCAGTTTTAGGCTGTATTTGACCTGAAAGGAAATTCACCTTTTACAGAGCACAGCTACTCCAAAAAACACACTCCCAAACACTACTTTAAGAGGCTAAAAATAAGAAGCGGTCTTGCCATGGCAGTATAAAAAGGGAAATAGTGGTTTATAAGTTGCTACATATTAAATGATTGTGTGACTTTTTGCCAACAGAGGGAAGTCTTTGAGTTACATAAGCCTGGCTGTATCTGTGTTCAGAGGTACCTGAAGAATTACATAAGTTTTTCTTTTTTATGAGCTGAATGTCTTCAGCATCTGCCTTGCTCCCAGTACATTCTCTTAAATAATTAAAGGACTGTTTACAGTTATGGCAGCACAGATTTCAGCACAAATATTAACCTGCCCAAAACCTGAATACCTTGTTGAAGGGTGAGTGACCACTGATTAAGGTATTAATATTCTAATACTTACCAATAAAAGATCTGTAGTCCAGGTGGTGCAGTTATAGTATATGGTTATAGTTTTCCTAAAAAAAAAGCCTTGCTTATTTTTAAAGTTAGAAATGTTTCTGTGCAGAATAATAAGAGAGATGATTTATAAATAGAATGTTTGGCAGAACAAGACATAGAAAGCCATTGAAACTGCATGACACATTCAAGAGCTTATTTATATATTTATAAGGTATGTATACATGTATATAAATATTTATATCTTTATGGTTGCTATCTGGTAATTAAAGCAGTAAGTATGCCCAAAACTTTTGAGGTTATAAACAGTGAAATAAAACAATCATAGACTCATCATAGATCATCACGTTTGGAAGAGACACTTAAGATCATCCAGTCCAACCACCAACCCAGCACTGTCCTAAATCCCTAAACCACATCACCAAACACTAGATCCAGATGCCTCTTGAACACCTCCAGGGATGGTGACTCCACCACCTCCCTGGGCAACCAATTCCAATACATGACCACTCTAACAGTGACAATTTTCTCAAGTATCTAATCTGACTCTCCCTGGTCTCAGCTTGAGGCCATTTCCTCTTGTCCTCTCACTGCAGGCACTGTAGCGGATCCCGGCCTCTGACTCACCACAACCTCCTTGCAGGGAGCTGCAAAAAGCAACTTGAGGTCCCCCCGAGCCTCCTCTTCTTGAGACTAAACAGCCCCAGCTCCCTCAGCTGTCTCCCATGAGAGATGTTATTCTTCAGTCCTTTCAGGAGCCTCATTGCCCTTTGCTGGACAGGCTCCAGCCCCTCAATGTCCCTTTTAAGGTGAGGGGCCCAGAACTGAGACCAGAACTGAGGTGAGGCCTCCCCAGTGCCCAGTACAGGGGGCTGCCCTTGTCCTGCTGCCCACGCTGTTCTTGACACAGGCCAGGATGCCATTGGCCTTCCTGGCCACCTGGGCACACTGCAGATTCATACTAGGCCAGAAAAAGAAAAAAAGAAAAAAAGGAAAAAAAAAAAAAAAAAAGGAAAAGAAGAAATAAAGCAATACACTTGAAAAGCAAAAATGAGTTTGTTCCACACCCATGGTTACTTGTGGACAAAAAAAAAATCTTGACTTTGGCCAAGCTACATGTGGCTATGGTAAAACTCCTGCCTCTAATTTAGGGATAATCTGTAACCAGTAGATATTTCTGCATACTCAGAACAGGAGGACTTTAATTTTTAACCTAAACACAGCCTGCTCTTTTCAAAAATTTTGAGAAGGAACAACCATTGTTTTGCATATCCTGCCCCTCAAACATAATATTCCACCCTGTCACGTATGAGAGATATCTAAGAGCAGCTGCCCAGGGCTTCTTTGCAGTCTCTCATTCGATGCTTCATTGCAGACCACAAACTGGATTTTTTAAGAAAGCATCAAAACTGGCAATGCTCTGCGAGTATGGTGGTATGATGGACAAAATTTTATAGCATTGTGGGGTCCATTGCATGGATCTGCTTATGATAGCTGGAGTAGAGTATTGCTTCCTGACCTTGCAAGAATAGAATAAGCTTGTCTCTAGGACAGCTCTATGGTACAAGTTATTGTATGATACATCTGATACATCTCTCTCAGGCTATGTCCATTGTTGTCTCAGATTTAACATCTTATGTAGCTGGTCTGTTACTGTGGCAAATTCAGCACTCGAGGAGTCCTAGAGTATGACAGAAGTTTTTTTCTGGAAAGAAAAAAATTCTGTGTCTACCTCATACCAACCAATACAACTCTTCCTTTCATTCAGTGTTGTCTCCTTGCAGTGTAACAAACAGAAGGCTGAGACCACCAGTGACAGTGATGTAATAATTATATTTAAAAAGGAAAAAAACGCACTACAGCTGCCATAAAAGTGAGAATATGTGACAGAAAGAACTCTCCAGACACCAAGGTCAATAGAAAAGGAGGGGCAGGAAATGCTCCATGCTGGGGCAGAGGATCCTGTGAGACCCATGGTGAGGCAGCTGCGTCCCTGCAGCCCCAGGGGGAGCAGAGATCCACCTGCAGCCTGTGCAGGACCCCATGCCAAACTGGGTGGATGCTCAAAACAGACTGTGAACCCATGGAAAGCCTGCACTAGAACAGGGTCCTGGCGGGACCTGTGGAGAGCAGAGCTGACACAGGATCAGGTTTGCTGGCAGGATTTGTGATCCCCCAAGTTCCCCACACTGGAGCAGCCTGTTCCTGAAGGACTGACCCCATGGGAGGGACCCACAATGGGGTAGGTAGCTTGTGAAGAATGGCAGCCAGTGGGAAGGACCCATGTTGGTGAAGTTCGTGGAGGACTGTTTCCCGTGGGAAGGACCCCACACTGTGGCAGGGAAATGGTGAGGAGTCTTCCTTGGGTAGGAAGGAGTGGCAGAGATAAGGTGTGATGAATTGACTTCAGACCCCATTCCCCATCTATCTGTGCTGCTCAGGGGTAGGAGACACAGTATTTAGAAATTACATTGAGTCCAGGAGTAAGGGAGGGATTAATGGAACCTAGTCTTCTTTAACTGGCAAGAAATTAAATAATGTCCATGAGCTGAGCCTCTTTTGCCTGTAACAGTAATTACTCAGTGATCTCTCCTTGTCCTTATCTCAACTATAATGAACCATTGGTTAATTTTTTCTCCTCTATTCAGCTGAGGAGGGGAGTCATAGAACAGCTTGCGAGGGCACCTGACATCCAGCCCAGGTCAAGCCAGCACAAGTGTAACACTAATGGAAATAAATGTGTGTGTGTGCGTGTGTCTGTGTCTGTGTGTGTGTGTGCATGTATGTATATAAAAATATATATATTTTAAAATTTATATATATTTAATAGGAAACAGTATTTCAGAATTTACTTAGATTCTTATAGAATTATGATTATGTATGAAAATGCTGGTATAGGAACAAAAATCTTTGTCTGAAAAGAGGAAAAAAGGTTTCCTCTATCAAAGCAAAAACTCTTTGCCAGAATGCACTCACAGTGGCTGAGAGATAGAGGCCCACAGAACTTCATGCAACCAACCCGACAAGAATGAAAGATGCTTCTCCACAATGGTGTCCAGATGACTGTTTTGAATTTTAAGAAGCTCAAGCCTAGTTTAAGAAAGGGAACAAACAGTTTTGCCAGAAGTATCACAAAAAATGCCAAGGTGGATGGGACTGACAAGGGTCATCAACTCCGTCTTCTGGCCCCGTACAGGACCATCCCCAAGAGTCACAGCAAACAGAAGAAGATTCCATTGACAGAGTAATTAAAGCAGTTGCTCCTTTGCCCACACCATGTTACTGCTTCCACTTAACATGGCACAGAGTTACACAGAAAAAGCCAAATGCATATGAAATTTCTTAGTGAGAAATAAACATATTTCTCACTGTGAAATGTGAAAGCTGTATTATGGAACCTTTTCCACCTGAAGGAATAGTGCAGGAGAAATAAGGAGATTAGTATTTCTGGAACAAAGCATAGACTGTTGTAACAGTGATTTGTCAGAAAGTGTGTGGAGTCTGTGAAAACCTTGAATAAATTGAAAGGTTTCTGGATTTTTTTTTCTAGACAAACAAGATTACAGAAATAAAATTATCTAAAACATGCACGCTATTAACTATATTTTTCAAATAATTTCAGAACAAGACTAATTTCTTCAATAAAACTTCTACAAGACAAAGTGGAAATTCTCCTGACAAGACAGAATTATCCTATAAAGAAATACTTTGCAAAAAAAAAAAAATTGGCAATGAGTTAACATTACCAACTGCTCTTGTATTTTGTAGATATATGCAACTTATTGTATCGTTGTGATTGTGGCTGGATGGCAGAAATACAGACCATGGAATCTAAAACCCTGCTAAGCTGCCAATGAGCCTTTGGCAAGACTGCAAAATCAATTGCAGATGACAGGTTCATATATTTCTTTACAATATAGTACAAAAATATTTCTATTTAAAATACAGGATCTGAAGAAAAAAT
Source organism: Peucedramus taeniatus (assembly GCA_013400575.1). Classification (NCBI taxonomy): domain Eukaryota; kingdom Metazoa; phylum Chordata; class Aves; order Passeriformes; family Fringillidae; genus Peucedramus; species Peucedramus taeniatus. Next base: position 24,905 of record WBNO01019859.1, on the reverse strand, counting down.
AAATTCAGTTTTGAGTTTTCCTTCTTTGAATTTTTACTGAAGACTGACCGAGCAGTATATTTTAGTGTAAGACATTTAAATCTCCTTGTATTTTTAGTGTGAGGGGAAACATCATATAGCTGTATGGAAGCTATGTGGTTATATATGTATGTAACCACATATATACATACATACATGTATGTATGTATATATGTATGTACTACTATATATGTAGTTATCTGTGATTTTAAGTGTAAATTAATAGTCAATTAATGATTTAGCTAATTCCCTGCCTAAATTAGGGCTACAATAATTTTGAATTAGCATATTATAAACTACTTCAGTAATTAAGATATTTTTCAATTCACTGTATATATGTCCCTGTGGGGATTTTTGTACATTTCAAGAAAATATGTACTAACATAGACTTAAAAACCCTGATAAAATACAAATGGTTCTTAAAATAATTAATGATTGTCACATTCTTAATGGAAAAAAGGGAGACAATGATCAAAAAAAGCCTTCCCAAAACCAACAAAAAACAAGTGGTGATAGATACAGAATATATAGATATTGAAGAATTACTAATACCCTTCTACAGTAAAAGTGTTTTTTTTTTCAAAAGTTTTGAGACTGAGTGGAAATATAGTTTGGAGGTGGGTGTGGTGAATTTCACTTTTCACCTGCTATTGCTCTGAAATCACTTTTACCAGCATTCCAGTAGCCTTCCACTTACCCTCTATCTTTTCTTTGTTAGCTACTGATGTAAAGTGGACCCAAAAATCTGGAAAAAAAGTTCCCTCACCTCCAGCCCTTGAGTTAATTATGCTGAGGAGCATGTATTTCTTTGCTAAAAAATGAGATTTGATGAAACTGATAACAACAACAACAACAACAACCACCATTATAATCATCATCAGAATTAACTTGCTGAGACTTTGGACAGTTTGCAAGGGGGATGGTAATAGAACACCAGTATTACACTTCTGACTCTAAGAAGCTCTAAATAATTTTAGATTAACTAAGCCAATGTTGACTTCTCTTTCAAATATCCTGAGCAAATAATCTAACCAGCAGACAGATAAGAAGGGTGTACCAGCCTTTACTTTGATTTGCCTTTCTATTGCCAGCAATAGTAAGTCTAACAGAATAAAAAGAAAGCCATTTTTTAAAATTCTGCTCCAAAAGAGATCAAAAAAAGAGATATATTTTTCAGAATATTTTTTATTAAATAGATGATCTTTTCATTTGAGCTAATAAAATCTCATCAATCAGATGCAACGCAATATACACAATGCAGTATGCTTTTAAATATTAGCTTTTTAGAACTTGCTTATTCTGTGCAAGATCTTACACTATAAAGTGTTTATAATGAAAAAAACCCTAAACATTACACTATCGAAGAACTGTTAGACAAGTACTCCAAAATTTTGGAGAAAACAGTAATTTTGTAGGGAAATTACTGAAAAAGGACCTCAACAGGGTCTATAAGTATCTGCAGAAAGGCTGTCAAGGAGCCGGCTCTTCTTGGTCAAGTAATAAGAAAAGAGGCAATAGACAGAAACTGATGCACAATGATCCACCTGCATATGAGGAAGAACTTCTTTACCCTGCAGGTGACCGTGCACTGAAACAGACTACCCAGAGAGGCTGTGGAGTATCCCTCACTGTGGATGTTAAGAATCCTGTGCAATGTGCTCTGGGATGATGCTGCTTGAGCAGAGGAGCCAGGAGGAGAGGACTCATTGCGACCCCATCTTGACCCATTCTGTGATTCTGTGAAACTCCTATTTCTGCTAAAGATCTCCATTGCACTGATCTTTTTCCTTTGCTTTTATTTATCTCTATAATTTTTTGTTCATATCTTTCCCATTTTCCTTTTATAGAGATCAATCTGTTTTAATGAAATACGCCAGTTCCCCCAGTTTTTCTAAGTATGTTTATCATCAGGAAAGATGAATCTTAAATGTTCCTTTTTTATTAATATTGTGCATATTACATTCTTTCCACATTGTCTGGGGATGTGACAAATTGTCTTTAATTTCTACAAACAAAAGACTTCATTTACAATTTCATATTAAATATAATTCATTAGCAGCTGTCAAAAATGACCTAAATAAAAGATCTTTGGATTAAGATTAGAGCTCTGCAGTAAAAGAAGCAAGAATTCCTTACACTCAGTGTGGTATGCTCTATTCCCTTTGGTTTTGACTACATTCCACTTACAGACATGCTAACTCAATAAATGCCTGTAATAGCAGGTCTTTTTAAACTCTGATGCATTGATTTTTCCTCATATGGGTTTCATAGGTATTGTTAAATATGTTCATGAATAATAAAGAAATTCTAAATGACTATATATACTTGTTCATATTGGCTTATTTGGAAGTTGTCTGGAGCTTTGGTAATCATTAAAAATTTATAGTTCACACAGCCTTAGAAAATAATAATTTGAACTATTTTTTATACTGCAGATTACAGTTTTCCAAAGTGTTCTTTTGCTGTAGTTACAGTTACCCTGGAAAACTGATCTAAAAATCCATACTTAGATCCATATTCATCCCTTTAGAGTATTTATGGTAGTTATTCCCATAAAAAAAAAATCAAAACTTCCTACTTTTGATATCAGCATTGGTTAAGACAATACACTTCAGTTTTTCCTGCTCATGTGTCAGTACCTGTAACAGCTGAAAATAAGGAAAAACAATGTAGACATGCTATTTGCAAGAAAATGTAACTAGAAAGACAAATGGATCTGTGTTGCATAATATGCTAACCTGAGCAGGTTGGGATGAAGGACACAAACTTACATCCATCCCAAGCACAAGAACATGCTGGGTAGGGAATGGATTGAGAGCAGTCCTGTGAAAAAGGACTTAGAGGTGCTGATGCACCAGAAGCCAGACATGACCCAGCAATGGCAGCAAAGCCAACCATGCCCTGGGCTGCTCCAAAACCAGTGTGACCAGCAGGGCAAGGGAAGGGATTCTGCTCATCTCCTCTGCTCTGGTGAGACCCCACCTGCAGTGCTGCATCCAGCTCTGGGGTCCCAAACATAAAAAGGACATGGACCTGTTGAAAGCAGTGCACAGGAGGGCAACAGTGATGATCAGATAGTTGAAAAACCAGTACTAGATAGGCTAAGAGACTTGGGGTTCTATTGAGCCCAGAGAAGAGAAGGCTCCAGGGAGGTCAAGGAGCACCTTCTGGTCTATAAAGGGGCCCCACAAGTGAGGTGGAGAGGGACTTTTATTAAGTCATGGAGTGATAGGAAAAGGTGGAGTGGCTTTAAACTGAAAGAGAGCAGGTTTAGATTAGATATTAGGAAGAAATTCTTTACTCTGAAGGTGATGAGGCACTGGAACAGGTTGCCCAGAGACGCTGTGGATGCCCCATCCCTGGAAATGTTTCAGGCCCAGTTGGATAGGGCTGTGAGCAGCCTGGTCTCTTGGAAGGTGTCCCTGAACATGGCAGGGGGGCTGGAACTAGGAGATCTTTAAGGCCCCTTACAATCCAACCTATTCTATAGTTCTGTGATCTCTTACTGGACCACAAAAATGAGATGCCTACTCATTCAAAGTACTGGTGATCTCAATACACGAGGAGCAGTTCAAACTCTGCTGAAGAACCAGAACAGTTTCCTGTTTGCTTCTTTTCTCAAACAGCTTTTGGGTTTGGCTTTGTGAGCTTCTTCTGTTTCCCTCTTTGAAACACCTTTAGGCTTTATGGATACACTTTTATGTACATAAGCATTTCAGAGAGATTAAGTTGGATGAATATCACTGATTTAGTCCAAACAGGGATTTCTGCTCTTTCACATTCTTTTACAATTTTCATACTGCCTGCCCTCTTATTTTCCACCTCATGCTCCCTCTCAGTTGACACAGTAAGAAAAAGCCACAACACCTTCGTTTGTCTATGCTGGGTCGGACCCACTAATGAGAACCCCAGACTCAAACAGCTAAATTTGACATCTCATCAAAATGTCATGGAAAGGTTCATTACCCTGATGGATATTAGAGCTGCTAAATTTATCTGGAATTCAAAATGAATAAAGAATACAGGAGAAATACAAAAGAACATTTTTCAACATAACATTTAACAAGAATAGAGAAATGTTACTGAGTACTCAAGAAGAGACACCAAGTGATACATGATGTCTACATTGTTAATCAAAAATCCTGGGAGAAAAAAACCTGAAACTACAAGCAGGATTCCCTAAGTAAATGGTGTACAAAGTCTGTAAAGTATTCTCCACCATTTTATTCTTTGTATTTAAAGGCTTTGTATTGCTTAAGACTGACAAGAAAAACAGCATTTGTAAAATATAGAAATTTGATGATTCTTGACAGAAATACTTCTGGGAGTAGTTCACAGCTGTCTGCATTGTCTTGCACATAATCATTCCTCATATTAAACAAGAAATGCTGGCCTGATTTTTAGGAAGAGCATTCAATGCAGCTGCCAGGAGAGGAAGCAGGGGACCCCACTCTGCACCCTCTGATACACAGATGCTCTCTAGAACCTCGACATTCAGCTCGTACACGATCCAGAGATGTTCTGGCAACATCTCCTTTCCCCTGTTAACAACATGACCAGCCAGAAGAAAGGAGAAGCTGCTGCAGCAGTTGCTTCCCAGGTAAGGATGTGCTCACAGTGCTGATGGCCTTACAGTAGCTGCCTGCAGGCACAGCAGCTCCCAGGCTCACAGTCGGGGTCCAGCCCCCGTGCAGGCTTTGCTTCCTCTTGCAGGCCTCCTGTGCGGGCACAGACATGCCAGTTTTCAAAATATCCCCTCAAACTCTGCTGCCCCCTCAAAAGCCTCATGCAAAAAAACCTGCACATATAATTCTCCAGCTATGTCTCTGCTTCCAGCAAGTTGGTGCATAGGTAGGACTCCTGCTTCAGCAAGGCCAAAGTGCCATTCAAGCATCGCGAGCTCCCTGAGACCACTGCATCTCACCCGGGCATTAAGCTACAAAAAACATGCAATGGCTGCAATGGGAAAAATAGGTCTGCTATCAGATACCAGATGGATTTTTAAAAAGTGAAAGGAATTTTCATTCTTTCCTAATATTTGTCAGCTCTATATATCGCTTTTTTTTCATAAACTAACAGAACAGAACATGCTGACACAATAATGTTTGGTTAAAAATGCAATCATTTGAACAAGGAACAATTTATCACAAATAAATCCCTAAAGGCCTTGGTCAAAATTTCCAGTGCGATGAACTCTTCAAATTACATTTAATTGCAATATTACTAGCTCAGTAATAGCACAATTGAAAAAGAAACTGCATAAGCCCCTTAATTTCTTGCCTGTCAGATTTCCAATTGTATCTAAATAATAATCAATATTGCCATAGAAATACAGTGTAGAAACAGGGTGAAACAGATTCTTATTGGGTACAGCCTTTTATGAAAATTCAAAACAAAATTAAAATTTTGGATACTAGCTTCAACACAGTGGAAGTCTGGCCTTTGAAATAATCTAAAATGCAAACCTTCCTCCTACCTCAGATACAAGAATTATTAGGAGGCAATGGATAATTTCATTAGATAAGACCAGAAAACAGCCAATTGACCAATATTTAAATAAGTCCTCCCTACAGTGACATGTCTTATAGTGCATATAAATAATTTAGTTGCTTTTAATGGCACATCAATCTACTCTTAGAGGTAAAACAAGGACAACCTGTGAGACCTACAGCTAAAGTAAAGATTTTTTGAATATTGGACCCCAAATTGAGGCTGCAAAAAACAAAGTGCAAAGGTAAGTGTGCATTAGAAAGGGGATCACCTGAAGCCACTTTTCAGGGAATATGTGAAAGTGCCTAATAAGGAATTTTGTGAGGATAGCTAGATAGATTTCTAATGAAAACTTTGTTCATGTTAGAAGGATCAAGGGTGTATTATATAAGGTCAATTAAGAATGATTATTTTGCAAAGGTATCTAATTTGTCTACTGGGTGCTTGCATATAATTTATTTAGATAAAAGCCTTGGAAAGATGTGTGAGGAAGTTTGACAGAATTTTTACTGACTACTCTAAATTTTTGCTTAAGGACAGTAGAGTTATGGGAATGGAGAGATCTGAAGGTAAATAGAAGGCAATTCATTGATGCAAGCTCAGATTAAGTCAAGCTGGCACCTCTTGGGCTGGTCATCAAAATATTTTGCTTAAGAAAAGAAATAAAAGAAATCACATATAAGGAGTAAGAGTAAGAGAGAGGAACAAGATTATCTGTAGATCATAACTAGCAATACAAAAAAAAAAAAATTAAATATTCCATAAATGGCCAAAACTTATGTGTTTTAACCCCAGCTGACAAAAAAATGCAATGGAGTCACTCACTAACTCCCCTTGCTCTGCCCTATCTGCAGTGAGAGGGGGAGGAGAGCAGGAAAAAGATAAAACACTTGGATTAAGAATACTTTAATAATTGAAATAAAGAAAAATATAAAAAACAAATAAATACAATGACCAAACTAATATTAACAGTAATTAAAGAGAGAGAGAGAGAGGAAGAAACCCCCAAACCCCACAGGTGATGCACACTACACCTGATCACCATTTGCTGATAGATGCCTGGCCTGGGCCCCAGCAGTGACCTGCAGCTCCCAGGGAAATTCTCCAGTTTATATGCTGGGCATGACCTTCTGTGGCATGGAATACCTCTTTGGTCTGCACAGGTCAGCTGTGCTGGACCTGCTTTCTCCCCATTTTTCGTGCGCCTACTCACTGGCAGAGCCAAAAAACTGAAACTCCTTGATTTAGGGTAAGCCTTGCTTATCAGCACCCAGAACAACAGTGTGCTGTCAACATTATTCTCACAGTAAATCCAAAACACAGCACTAAACCAGCTACTAGGAAGAAAATTAACTCTATCTCAGCCAAAATCAGAACACAGGTGAGATAGGATTAATCCTTTAAAACATCCGGGCTAGACCTCATTAGATTCAAGTGAAGTTTCTTGTCACTCTGTTTTGATCAATTTAGATTAAATTTCAGGATCCATATACCTGATAACTTCTTTGAATTTATTCAAAGAATGACCTTTAGTGTATGGTTATGAATTTCTGTAAATGAGCCTTTTAAAGATGTACATTTATTCATGCAAAGCCCTAGATAATTCCTTTAGGGATAATAGGATAATTTTCTCTTTTTTAAATGGGTAAAGTGGATTAAAAGCCAAATTTACTGTGAGAAAAAGAAGTTTAAACTGTTCTTTCTGAAACTATTTTTCACATTTACTCCTCCAATTTTTTATTATGACTAGATGCTGGTACTATGTAAAGTTTACATAGCATGAGCAAAACACAAGAAGCCTTATGAATAAGGAAGATATACAGACTGCATTTTTAGAATACAAATTGTCCATGCATACACACAAGAATTAGAAGAGAACAGGAATGAAAAATAACAACAGGAGCAGGATTGTCTAATATAATAGTAATGTCACAGATTATTTAGATCCTTGACTAGTCTGATGACATTTGCTATATAAAGAATGGTGTGGCAGGAAAAGCCTCAAAAATGGCAGGAAAAGCCTCAGAAAATGTGCACTTTCAACAAAAAGAAGTTAAAAAAACAACATACATGAGTACTCTCTGCTGGTTTGTGAAAGACTTAAGATATCTCTTATTCCAGTATAAATGGAAAACCTGAGTCACAAAGAATCAATGGAAAGGGTAGTTCTCAAAAGCAAAGACCTTTTTCCCAATCAGAGTGTGCATTGTCAGATGGGGTGTTTTTTGTGTTCAGGTTCCTTAAAAAAAAAGAAGACACATTACTACAATACAAGATTTTTACAGATATGTATTGAAAACTTACTTACTAGAGTTACTGTTTTCAGTCCAAATTTATGCAGCTTGCAATGACAGATACTTACTCCTTATGAGAGGGGGAAAAAAGAATGCAATGAACCATAACTAAGAACACTAAAATTTGTAGCCAACAGCTGGAACCAAGCCAAGACCCAAGCCTTCAAGCCACAAGAAGTTAGTACTCAGCAGGCTTCTTCTTGCCCTGTCATCAGCCCCTGTAGTGGAAGACATTCTGTTGATGGGATAAGTACTGTTTTCTGGCTGAAGATGTCTTGGTTTTAAGACTGAAATTTGATTAAACAGTCTGCCTTAGTTTGTACAGTTAAAATGGTGACCTACCATTAAAACATACAAATTAACTGAAGAAAATGAACTATGAAAGAATTGGATTTTGCAAGAGCAAATGGATTTGGAAAAGCAATTCCAAGCAGAAGCAACAAACCAACAGAAATAAGAGGAGGCAAATATGTGGTGGGATGGAAGAAAAAGAATTAATGTCAAATGAACCTGAAAGCATGTAATTGAGTAATAAGGACTCTCGACTACAGCATGAAAGGAGGTGTTGACATTTGGTGTTGTCTTCAATTCAAATAAACAAATTGTTCCCAAGGGATTGCAGAGCACCGATCAAAAGTCATTCAGACAAAGCTATTTAGGAATTCTGAATTCCTGATATTTCTGTATAAACTCATTGATCACAAAGTAGGAACAAAAAATCTGTCACCTCCCCAACTCCCATAAAAAGGTCTAACAACAGCTACCCCAAGAATAACCTTTCCTGACCACCTTGCGAAATAGTGATTTAGAAAACTGATGTCTGACTTTGCAGACCAGCTGATGATTGAAGAAATTACAGTGTAATTAGTGAATTCCTTTCAAATCTGCAAATCTGATTATCTCTGATTTTCTCTAGGATTAATGCTGACATGACAGGGAACGAGGCTTGGTGAGGGCAGCCATTACGTTGTTCCCAGGCCCTGTGTACCTATCATGGACATTGTACCCCATAACCCCCTGACTGAATAATGGGATGTGTCCTTAGAGAAGCACAGTCTTCTCATCTACAGCTCTCATTGTAAGGCTATTTCATAATATTACTGTTGATAAAGAAATGGTACTTTTTCCATGCTCCTAAGATACATAGTATTCTGCACTTAATAATGCTCTGCTTTTTAACCATCTATTTCTCCATTAAATTCCTTAAATATATTTTAAAAACATCCTTTAGACTCTCACAGATCATCAAACTTCCTTTTCCTAAATGCCTTCCAAGTTTGGCAATGCAATCTGCTATACTGCTTTATAAAATAAAATAAACCAACAGAAACGAAAACAGCACCCCCCCAAAAAAAAACAAAAAAAAAAAACCAAACCAAACCAAACAAAAAACAACAACAACAACAAAAAAAAGCAAACAATCCCCCACCAACTATCCTAACTGTCCTTTTTCTAAAAGTTACACTCAGTAAGCACAGGCTGGAGTTTTGTCCCTACCACCATACCCATCTCTCCGTTTTAGTATTGCATTCTTTATAAAGAAAAATTAAGCCTGTATTGATTCAAAGAATTTTCAGATGTTTAAGAAAGAAAAATGGAAGTTTACCTGGAAAAGTTCAATAAAAATTGCTCATACTTACCTCAGGGATTTTTCACTCTGGGACATTCTGATCTCTCACTTAATTGCTTCTGACTCATAAAAAAAAAAAAAAAATCAACAGAACCCATTAACTTCTTTTAGATATTAGTCACTTTGTTCCAACTTTTCTTTGTTGATTAAGAAGGATCTTATAAAGATTTGCAACTCAGTAGGCTTATGTCCACATTTACGCCCATGTGAGACATAAGTTGGAGGGGGGGTTGGAGAGTAAGGGCCACTGGGAACTTAACATACAACAACAGCAAAACAAGAAGACAGAGAAGGATTGTGGATGCTGCAAGACATGCACTGTTTCAGCTCAAGAGCTAGTTCTACTGTCTCATCCAATACTGGAAAAACAAGATAATCCACCATCAGGAGTAAATTCACCACATACAATGTTTTCCTTCCTTGGCTAGTGCTTTCTGGGACTTGGAATCGGCAATACACGAATAAGACCAACAGCACAGCGTCAATGAGTCTAGCAGGCCACACACATGCTGAGCATTACAGAAAAGGAAGACTTTTTTTCAAATACTTCCTCTAAAATCCCTCCTATAATTTGGTATAGTTACAGATAATTAGAGAAGCAGGACAGAAAAAGAGTCATTGCTCAATGTATCCAAAATGATTTTTCAACAGTTTGTAAGGAAAAAAGCAAAGAGACCTCAAAAGTTGTTGGTTTAGATCAAGCATTCAGTGCATCACAAAGTTAGGATGGAAAGTTCAGAATGATCCGAGACTGATTATCTCAACTGTGCCAAGAGAGCTATCTCCAGTGACCTGAGTGAAAATTATAAAAGAAAAGTATGTCTCCAGTCTTTCTGAGGCAGATTACCATACTGAGATTTCAGGAAGTTAATTCAGTCCTTTTGATCTAGAAATTGGTAGTAGGGGAATGCTGGATTCTCTCTCATCTTCCCCAAAAGAGCAGGGGGAGATACCCCCACAGGTGAAACAGCATCTCAGTGAGAGTTATGTTTGCTATAAGAGAACTAAAGAAGCAGGAAGCAGCATGGTTCAGCATTGAAAACACACATGCAGATATCTGAAAACTTGGAATTACCCATTTACTGCCAACTATATTAGCTTGATAATTTCTACAAAAAGTCAATAATCAGCTTATTGTTTATAAATAGTTCTTTTCTGGTCAGACCTACAGACAAAAGCGCATATGGTGGACACACTTCATTTCAGAGCATCATAGCTCTTTAGTAGCAGGTAGAGCTGTCCACATATGCCCTTGATGCAATTCCCTGACAGAGCCTGAAATATGCAGCCTGAACCACTGACAATGACAAGATATTTTTCATTTTGGATGTATGCTTTTTTTTTCCAGATACCAGACTGCCACAAATGAATATTTAACATCAGCATTTCTTGTTCAGACCCAACAATATACATATTCACATTACTGCTGCCTCCATGAAGATGACAGACTTACCTCAGGCAAGACAGTGGCAAAGAGCAGGCAGCAGCAGGCTGAGCACCAGAATTCCAGTGCCACATGAAAGTTTCAATCTTATCTACCATACCTATCTTTACATTTTTGATTCTTTAATGAAAACTGAAATAGAAAATGATAAATAAAGTAAAATCTTACTGAAGGGAACCAGAACAAGAGACAATTAGTTCAATGGTGGAATATGAACCAGCAAGCAGCTAAACCTAGTGTCTTATTTAAGGTCTGGCTACAAGATCAGAAAAGTCCCAGTTATCCTCTTAGAAAATGATGGAAAACATTCCCACTCTCAAGCCTCTTTAAAATACACATCTCCAATAACATTTGCTTTCTGCAGCTTCCATCCTACTGAAGACTTCCCTTGTGTTTTGAAAAAGCCACCCGATAAAGAGACAGTCTAGAAGAACAATGCCTGTTGCAGGCCATAAGTATTTCTTAATAAACGAGCCAGACAGAGCTGCACATGGGGAGAGTCATTGGAGAGGCTGCATGAAACTTTTGAGTAAATGGGGATCACCTTTCAGGATGAGGAAATCAGATCTCATCTAAACACCATGCAGTCCTCTGCTATGACTATAGCTGGACATAACAGGAACTCCTGCAAAGCAGTAAATGGCTCTCCAGAACTGTGTCAAGTCAGGGTGTGATATAAATGCATTTTAGTTTCAGTAGAATCTGGTTGTTAATAGTCTAGAATTACTTCTGGCTTTCTGTAAAAGATTTCTTATGTAATTATGACCAGATGTCTGAACTGAGGCACATGCTCCAAGCACATGTTTTTTTTAAATTAAAGGTGAATACCTTCTGCTGCTAGAGCTGTTTGGTTATTAAACTGAGCACAACCTCTGTGACAGTTATGACCTTCCTTGTAAAAATTGCTAGAATATACATTAGAGCATAATTTGTCATTTATAGAACATTTCAGGGCTACCACTTTACCGTTTTCAGTTAAAGCCTTCTGTTACCACATTTTCCTATCATAAACTCACCTGAATTAAAGCAATTCCTAAAATGGTTCCAGAAACTTCTGCATGTTTTGGGCTAGAGTATCAAATAGTAAAACAGTCTACAGTGCTGTCAGTGACATGGAGAATTAAAGCAGTTAGATTGTATGAAAATTAGGTCAGACACAAGCGAACTATCTGCTATTACAGAGCAAACACATGCCCTGACAGGTGCCTGATGAGCAGACTGTCACTTAAAATAAGTAGATGAAGACATACAAAAATATTAATGCAGAACAGCATATCCTCCTCCTCAAGAAAGCAACACCAGTTATTTCTGAGACAGAAACAGGAATGGCAGAATTGGGCAGTTCACATGTTGTCCTGATTGCACAAAACTGCTTCCACCTGTGTGAAAGCTCAAATAAGTTCAAACACCTAGTAAAATCACTGTCTGCTTCCTTGGATATCTATACAAAATTTCCAAAATAAGGAAATTAAAAGGAACCAGTTAATCACTTTTTTAATATGTAGACTCAAAATACATTTTTGAGGATTACTGCATTCTACAAGAATATGTAAATATATTGAACTATAACAGAAAATTTACAACATAAAGAAGGGAGTGTTCCACTTACTACTGAGTCAGTATTCATGGTACAGAGGGACTGTGGTTTTGTCTTGTTTGCGTTGCTCTTGAATAGACATTTGAAGCGTATGGAGAGAGTCTGGCAGGAATGCAGAGATATCATCTGAGCATCTGGAGATGAGGTTAGGAAAGCCAAAGCCCAGATGTAACTGAATTCAGCATGGGATGTCAGAGGCAATAGGTAAAGCTTCTCTAAGTAGAAAGGTGAGTAGGAAAACTAGGGAGGGTGGTGTCACTGCTGAACTTAGAAAATACTTATCAGAGGGAATCACTATTTACTATTTCTTTACAAAGTGATTTATACACTTTTACAAAGTTTTTAGGGGGTTGTTTTAGCTCAAATAAGTGTCATTTGGGTTTTGTTTTGGTTTTTTGTTTTTTGTTTTTGGTTTTTTTTTTGGTGGTTTTTTTTTGTGTGTTTTTGTTTTTGTTTTTTTTTTTGGTGTGGGTTTTTTTTGGGTTTTTTTTGGTTTTTTTTTGTGTTCAAATTTGGATAGCCAAGAGTTTAAGACACTAGTGGCTTTTGTATGTTCCACGACAAGCAAATTACTATGGATAGGAAAAATTCAACCTTTCATGTAGTGAGCTCATGTCATGTCAGTAATGACCAAAATTTACTGTACCTTTCTTACAAAGAGTAATTTGATGTTTACCAATTTAACAAAACATTAAAAAAAAACATTTTTACAGCATCATAGATTAAAAAAAGGAAAATCCCTGTTTTGGCTTACACTGCAGCATTTACGAAAAGCAGAAGTCTTGAATTCAACATTTTCTCATTTCCTTTGTATGTGTGTATGTCATATAACTCTGCCATCTAATCCCGTAGAGAAATCTCTTATAATAAAATCGAAGTCAAATCTCCAAAGGGAAGCATAGAAAGTCAGTCTTCAGAATGAATACTAAACACTTAATGCCCTTTTAGTTGATCAGTTCCAGAAAACCAGAGTCTGCTTCCATCCTCCCTGGTTTTCTGTTTTTCCAAGATATACTTCCTGAAGAGCATTATAAATATGTAAGCACGTAAACAGATCTTGCTCTCATTCCTACCCACAGCATCCTTAAATAAAGAGAACCTCTTGTCCTGCTGACAAGGCAGGGCAGTTCTGGGAAAATGCGGCACAGAAATGTGACAGCACATCACACTCTGTTCCCTTCACTGTAAGAAACTGCAGTTTTTCTTCTTAGTTTGTAAAAAATACACTGCTAGTAATACAGTTGCTGCCCACACAGGAAGAGGAGCAAAGGACTTTTCCTTCAGCATTAAGGAACAAATGCCACAGTGTTCCTGCCACTTGCCAAACCTGGAAAAGTCATCCCACTGAGCTTTCTTTTCCCTCTAGCCCACTGCAAAAGGCTTCATCAAAATAAAAGAAATACTCTAAAGATGAGAAAGGTGGATTGCTTCTTTTCCAGATTCTGCATTTAAGTAGAACATGGAAGTGCCTTTAGGAAGAGATGCTTGTCCAAAACAACTCACTCTTCTCACCCTTCTGCCCCGCCAGACCAGCAATATATTCTTTCAAAAACTAAGAGGGAATTCAACAGTTGTCTAACTTTTCATGTAGTTACTTTGCAAGTGGAAAGCTTGCAAAACATGCTGGTGATCTGATTTAGTTAAATTTTTCTTGTCACTTTTGTACCCAAAAGAAGAGACCTGGGTATAAGACAATAGCAAGTAAAACTCCACAACTATTTCCTTACAGCACTGTTACAAAAGACACGAACAGAAAAGTCAGGGATACTATCCAAACCACACATTTCTCCTGATGACCCTCCTACACAGATTCTTCATCATAATGATTCCTTTCTATCTCAACTATGTAGCTAAATAGTATACACTTAGTTAATATTTGTGAAGTTCTCTAGATTTATCTTCAGTATACTTAAAACATCAGGTGCAATCTCTGCTTATGTTTTAAAACAAAATATTTACTCCCAATTGACTGTATTCCCCAAATACTTTAAACTTATAAATAATCATTATTCAATCAGAGTCTTTTTTACTTGCATCTGTGAAATTCAATGTATTTCAATCAAGTCATTCTTAATTTAAACTCTCGTCAGGGAAAGGAAACTGAGACTCATGAGCACAACCAAAGCTATGAATTTAATATAACATCTACTTAAAACATTTTTTTCTGTTGAAATGCTTTTTGCCTGGAGCTAAATTAATTACTTTCTTGTAGTGAGATTGCTCTTTCCATTTTAATGCTTTCGTATTGTTCATTTTCTGAAATTAAAAGTATAACCACAGAACACCAACTTTTCAAAGAAGGACTGTGCATAAGTGTCTCTCTTCAAATGCTTCAACCAAAACAAACATCCATAAAACTTCCAGTATGAGACACAAGGGTCTTGTACAGCAAAGTGAAGACCTGCTGATATTTCACTGAATTTTGAACACTGATCCTTTATCTTAGACACATCATAGATTATCCTAGTTCAGTTTCATAAAGAATATCCTTATTAGTAGAACTGATTTGGCCCATCTACAACCCAAATACATTTTTCATAAAAGAATTAAAAGCCTCTGAAAAAAAAAATTAATCCTGCCACAGGCATGTCTTTATAATACCACACTAGATGCACTGGAAGGAAAAAAGTTCTGCTACTGCCTCAAGTACCCACCTACAGACAAATTCTCTAGAAATTAATTTTAAATGGGTTTACAGAAGATGATTTGAAAGAGGTTTTGTGATCGTACTCTGTGGGGCTTGAAATACTGTAATTAACATCTGCACTACAGGCAAAACAGACTTGGTTTCAATTTAACCTGCAGTATCTTACACCATCAATTTTATCATAAGCATTACTTCAGGAAACTAACACCAAATATTACAGAAGTTTTGAGAAAATTATAGCAATTTTATAAGTATATAATGTGAACCAAGTACAATGTAGCCCTTCACGAGGTGCTGTTCCATGAAATACTTCACTAGATAATGTACACCAAATTCATAGCAAAAGACTGCAAAGGGGAAGTGAGAATTTTTCTCTTAGAGTACAGATAACCTGAAATGTTGTGCATTTAAAGACTGTAAGTAAAATGTTAATCTAATGAAGCAACAATTAAAGCCTCTTTTCATATGTGTGTAAGCAGAACTGACAGATTCAATTTCACTCCTTCTGCAAGATATTACAGTGTTGAAAATGTCTAAAGATTGCTCCCAGTGCAATTTCTAGAGCAGTTCATACAGTTTCTATTCTCACAGAACTTGATTCAGCACAATGAACATCCAGCTGCTGCTCTGCATGCATTGACTCTTGGGAGCATCCATGGAGCTACCAAGAAAACGTCTAAATTTTACTCTCTTGCTCTATTTTATCAAAGTCTATGCTGAGTCTTGTATTCAAATTGTAGAGGAGGAGGTGATAGATGTAAAAGTAAGCAGTTGAATAATCTGGTGATAATGAATCATGGGACAAGATTATTTTTTTAATGTCTTCTAAAAATTATAAAGAAAAATCTGGAACCATGCTGTCTTAAAAATTAAAACGAAACAAATAAACAAAAAAAGCCATCTGAAAACAATTTATTTTCCCTCTTGGTTTTTTCTTTCATTTTTTCATGATCATTTGTACATGACCACACAATCCTTTCCTTGAGTTATTCCAACTTAAGAAAAGTAATGAATAGATGAGAGAGTCATTATGATGACCATTGCTTTGTCACTTCATTGTTTTTCTTTTCACTTACATGTCACTCAACTTTTCAATTAAAAAAAAAAAAGTTGGGACATCTTTCTGTGGGTTTTCTTTTTTATGTCTCTTATTAATACCTCCCCAGAGAATTCCCTTTCATAACATTGGTTTTTCCATCTAGCTTTTTCTTTTACTATTTCCTTTGCTCAGTTGTCTCATTTCTTTCCTGTTCCAACTTCATGCTTTACATTTGCCTTTTTGGATTTAGGATATTTGTTGATGCCAATATGAAGTAGTCAAATTTTACAAGCCTTTGACTGTATCTGCACAAATATTCAGA
>WBNO01019856.1:233794-267844 GCA_013400575.1 Peucedramus taeniatus | reverse complement strand
GGGGCCGGGGTGCCGCAGCCCCGGGGCCGCGCTGGGGTCAGCTCGGGGCAGCCCCGAAGGGGTCCCGGCGGTGTGACAGGGCACGAGGGGCCGGCGGTGCTCCCCCGGAGCTCCGTGTGTCTGCCAGGGGTGGTTTCGGTAGCGGAGCCCGCGCCGGGGATCCTGCCAAAATCCGAGCCTTTAAAACAGGGGGAGGAGCGAGCATCGCTAGGGCTTTAAATGGGATTGTGCGGCCCAGCCTGTTACGTCCTTAATGAGCGGGCGGGTTGTGATAAGTGTGGTTTAAAATACATTTCTGAATTGTCCGAGTGTCCGTGCTCTACGTTCGCAAGCAGAGCATGGCCAGAGAGTCCCGCCCCAGCACGGAACTGTGTGACAGATCTGAGACTGTACCCACGTGTCCTCAGAGGGTTTTAATAAGCGCAGTTAGAATTCCTCAGTTTCGCTGCCAAACTCCTGATTTTAGTGTGTGTGGGCGCAGCGTTTCCTGGTTCTTGAACTTTCCCTCTGTGTTGATGCTCTGTGCAATGTGTTCTGACTGGTCTCTGCCTGGGATGTTTCCTCCCAGGAGCTGATAAAAAACTGATGTTTCCCACCATGCCCCCAGGTTTTATCTCTGGCACTTCTTGGGTTGAGCTCCAGCTTTCTCTTACTCTGGTATCACTTAATAAATACAAAGTATTTCTACTTTAGAGACAGTTTATACCTGCAGGGTGTGGACACAAACCAGAGGGATCTTTGTTCTCCTGTAGTTGAGCTGAAGAACTTTCTGTCACAGAGTTTTGGGGATGCAGAGGGCTCAAGGGGAGACTGGTTGGCTTTGTGGAATTTCTCCCATTAGGGATGAGCCAGGGAGATGTTCTCTGTGAGAAAGTCCCCAGCACAGTAAGGGCATGGAATTGTTGGAGCAAGTCCAAATGAGGCCACCAAGATCGTTGGAGGGATGGAGCTTTGAGGAGAGGCTGTGAGAATCTGGATTGTTCAGCCTGGAAAAAAGAGAAGGCTCTGGGGTGGGTTAATTGTGGCCTTCTAATCTGGGGGAGCTGCAGGAAAGATGAAAAGAGACTGTTTATAAGGGTCTGGAGGGACAGGAAAGGGGGAATGGCTTCATAATAACAAGAGAGTAGGGTTAGATTGGATATTAGGAAAGAATTCTTCCCTGTGAGGGTGGGGAGGCCCTGGCAGAGAATTCCCAGAGAAGCTGTGGCTGCCCCTGGATCCCTGGAAGTGTCCAAGACCAGGCTGGACAGAGCTTGGAGCAGCCTGGGACAGTGGGAGGTGTCCCTGCCATGAGGTTTGGCATGAGATGATCTTTTGAAGTTCCTTCCAACCTGAACCATTCTGGGATTCTGTGAAAGTAAATCCAGAGCCAGCAGCTGGATGTGAGAGCACTCAGGAGCAGTGTGTGTCCTTGTGCTGGTTCCTGACTGACATTTGGCCACCTGGGAGGTGACAGAAAGGGACATTTAGCTGGGCCTGGTACTGGAATTTCTGCTCAGACTGTAAATTGTTCAGTGTGTGTGTGGGTAGAGGGATAGATCACAGAGTCCCAGAATGGTTTGGCTTGGAAGAAACCTTAAAGGCCACCTCTTTCCAACCCTTGCCATGGACAGGGGCACCCTCCACTAGACCAGTTTGCTCAGAGTCTGTTTGGGGTTTGTTTTGTTTTGTTTTTTTTAGGGGAATGCTAAGTGATAGAACTGTAGAAGGGGTGGATTTCTGGAACAGGGAGGACACCAGAAGTAGGGTTTGCAGTGCCTGAGCACCATGATCAAAGCACAGAGAGTTTTACAAGCCCCATTCCTTCCCATGCTTATGCCTTTTTTTAATTCCATATGGAGGACAATGGTTTTGGAGGTGAGTTTCTGGGCTCTGGTCCCCCATTTGGAATTTTGATCCCTCTGTCACTTCAAAACTAACATTTCTTTGCTAGAATTTCCCTGCTTTTCCTTTCTCAAAGGAAAAGGCCAGGGACCTGAGAGCAGTGTAAATCTCTCTGAATGGAGGCACTATTCCTCATTTCATGGAGACTTTTGTTAAGGGTGAGAGAACCTCTGTTTTTTCTCTCTAATCTGCAAGGATTGAACATTGAAACAATGCTCTGCTTGGAACAATGCTCTGCTTCAGAAGGACATAGTTTTAATTCATCCAGGGAGGAAGAGTTTGAAAACAGTTCATGGGAATGGATCTGCTTTCTTTACAAGGGTTTTGGGGCTTGCCATACCCTCCTCATTCCAAGCAGTCACCTTTCATGCTCTGTTCATAGCACACAGCATATAGAATAACATTGTAGTTTTAATTGTACAAAGTAAATTTAAGGATAGGTTTTTAAATACTTTTGTTGTAGGTACTTAGTTGTAACTTTAATGTCTACTTCAAAAAAATGCTTATGAGCAGACCTGAAAGTTGGGTAGTGTTTGAGGACCAGCAAGGAACAAGCTCTGGTATTTGTTTTATTAAAACAAAACATGTGGTGGGTAGAAAATTAATGCCTGTTTTATTAAAGAAAATTAAAACTTGGGGTAATACTATTATTTCCTGATGTTTCATGGGGAAGCAGGTTATAAAGAGGTGTGGGAATGAGTGAATGTTCTCTAATTAGGCTTTGACAACAATGCTTTTTATTTTTCAGGGCAAATGACCCAGCTTTGTGAACTGATCAATAAAAGTGGAGAGCTGCTAGCAAAAAACCTTTCCCATCTGGATACAGTGCTTGGTGCCCTGGATGTACAAGAACACTCACTAGGTGTTCTTGCTGTCTTGTAAGTCTTCCTTGCTTTTAATTAAATATTAAAACTTCAGGCAATGAGCTGAACTGTCAGACAAGCAAAACTTTTTTTTCTGGCACTGGCACAAGTTGCCTGGAGAAGCTGTGAATGCTCCATCCCTGGCAGTGTCCAAGGCCAGGCTGGATGGGGTCTGGAGCAGCCTGGGACATGGCAGGGATTGGAACTGCATGGGCTTTAAGGTCTCTTCCAACTCAAACCATTCTGTGATTCCATGATAAGTGTTTTTCCATATGTGTTCAAAAAGACACAGAATGAGCTTTTAAAACTTTGTTTTTGTGGCATTAATGCACTGAGCTGTAAGCATGGAGCAAGATGTTTTATTCCAGTAAAAAACAGGCTTTTATCATGGGTTTGGGTGTTTGTCTTTAGACAGCTCTGAGGCTCTTGCTGCTGTCTGGAGTTTAAGATAAAATTAAGTTGCCTTGGGGGTGCTGAATTAACGTAAAGATATTTAGTCTTGAAGTTCAAACTGGCTGTATCTGAGTTCAAGTGAACTATCTACAGGTTTCACTGCTATTTTAAAATTCTCTTTTAAGTGAAAGATCAGAATTCTAGCACTTGTTCTACTATTCTTTCCAAAAAAAACCCAAAAAAACTGATAGTACTGAAAATTATCTTTGCCATTGTAGTTTGCACTGTTTTGAGAGTTATGTTGTGCATAAAAAGGTGATTTCAGATGTAGTTGTGCAGATATTGGAGAAATTCTATGCCATGTCTCATAGGCCCTTTGGATTTCTTTGCAAGCACCTACATGCAGAGACTTAGCAATGAAAATGAATCTTTTTTATGAACCTCCAAGCAGTAAATGCTAAACCTTCTGTTCCTTTGTTTCAGGTTTGTGAAGTTTTCTATGCCCAGCATCCCTGACTTCGAAACGTTATTCTCACAGGTGCAGCTTTTCATCAGCACTTGCAATGGAGAACACATTAGATATGCAACAGACACTTGTAAGTTAAGCCTAATTTCAGACTTGATATATTTTTGGATAGTTTGATAATACTGATTTTTCACTGAGGTGTTTTTTGTTTTTTACTGTGTTTAGTTGCTGGCCTGTGCCATCAGTTAACAAATGCCCTTGTGGAGAGAAAACAGGTGAGCAAGTATCATCTAGTACAAATAAACTACTCCATACCCAAGGCTTAAAGGGGTGTTACCAGCCTCTTACTCCATAAAGATTTGCCACTAACTTCACTTCAAATGTTTCTGTGCAGCTCTTTAGTTATTAAGTTTACTGAAAGGTAATGAACCAAACTGAAAATTCAAAGATTTCTCTAAGGAAAACCTAAGGAAGATAATTTTGGGGGGAGAAAAGTCACCTAAAAACATGTTCTTCCACATGAAATAGGAGATCTGTAGTACCAAGAATGTTCTTCAGACAATGCATGAGTAGAGGAGAGAGCTGCAAGGGTGAATCAGTGATTTTAGTTTCAGTGTTATTCTCACTGGTGTTATGTAATGTCCTTAATGAAATGCCTTAAAATATGCAGGAAACTTGATTAAGAAATACTTGACCAGTGGTTTTGTTGCTAAAATCCTGACTTTTCCAGGCCACTTTGGTGAAGTGTAGCCTGAGACAGACCAGATCTGATCTCTGCTTCTAAGTGGAGTGAAATGAGAACCTTGTCTTTAGTATTTGTTGGGAGTTTAGATGGAGTCATGGAGTCAAGGAAGGTTTTTTGTTGATACAGATTACTGTATTCCTGGTGAGGTTGGCTTTGTGGAGCAGAATTGAGGACTTTATCAGGAGACATTGTATAGCCAAGGTTAATTTTATTTTCTAAGAGACTGCGATATCCTACAAAAAGGGAACCTCAAGTTAACTATTACTTAATGGAACCTGTCAATTAGTGTTATTTTTCATTTGTAAGTGTCAACATAAGATCCAATGTGCTGCCATCTATGAGAAATTATCTGAAAGAGATGTAATTTCTGACAGCCCCTGCGAGGAATTAGCATTCTCAGACAAGCCATAGACAAGATGCAGATGAACACAAACCAGCTGACCTCAATACACGCAGATCTCTGCCAGGTAAGGGGACCAGAAGAACTTTTTGTGAGAATAAAAGCTTATAAAATACCTCTAAACCTTCAAGGAAATGCATGTTCACATATTCCAGTGTAAGAATGGATTTTCAATTGAATTTTTGTTTGGTTTGGTTTTTTTCCAGTAGTAAATAATACGATATACTGCAATAAAATCCAAATCTGATATACGGATTAATTACTAATTTTAAATGTTCAGTGCATGTCCTCAGATCTTTGATTCTGTTGATGACTTCAGAAAGTCCTTTGACATCCCTTCTCTGTGGGCTGAAAGTCAAACTGAGCTTATCTTGGGTGGTATCAGTGTAATACCCAGCTACTGTCTGCTCAAGTCTGACAAAAGACATGTTTGTCTCAGTGTCTTTGGCCTGGATTTGTATTTCTGTCTCATTCTTGGCTCCTGGGATTTAGGGTTGGACAGGAATGTTCAGAGCAATATTTAGTGCTGCCAGCACAGTAGTCTGCCAGTCCTGGAGTTTCAGACAGCTTTGTCAGAGTTTAATTTCTTTAGGAGTCAGACAATTTTATAACAGTTCATAATCTGTGTTAAAGATTTTCAGCCTGTGTTACTCCACTACTGACATGCTCTGTTTTTTAACTCATTGGGGGAGTGATATTTATGCAGTAGTACTAATTAATTTAGTTTCAATTCCTTCTCATGGAAACTTGAATGGAAATGGCTAATTTATGAAAACTTGATTTATTTTCTTGTAGCTCTGTTTGTTAGCAAAATGCTTTAAACCTGCCCTCCCGTATCTAGATGTGGACATGATGGATATTTGTAAAGAGAATGGGGCATATGATGCGAAGCACTTTTTATGTTACTACTACTATGGTGGGATGATATACACTGGGCTAAAGAACTTTGAAAGAGCACTCTACTTTTATGAACAGGTAACTTGAAATGAAACCATAAGTCTGAAGTGTGATGTCTGGAAAGGCAAAAGTGGATGTGTAACAGTGCTGAGAAACACAGCACCTTTGAACTGGCACAAGCAGACTGTCTTTGGAGGTGTTTTCCTTTAAGTGTCTCACAGCCTTATTGCACCATAAAGCTGTGCAGCTTAAAGAGTGATGTTAAATTTATCTCACTATAAATATTTTTCAGCTGCCTGCTGCAAACTGCAGCACAGAAACAGGTCATGGGCTGACACATGGTTGTGTGTACTTAAAAAGTAGTCCAGTGGTTTTGCTAAGGCCTTTGCTACTTTTGTGAGAGGAGTTTTGCTTCTTCAATACTGTTACAATATCTGCTGGTTTTGCTTTATCTGGGAAGGAAATAAAAATAGTAAAATGGGGAAAATCTTATGTATGTGGGAAATGCTGTGAAATGTGCAAAACAAATCGGTGCAGCATTTAATGAGAGTCAGCTCTTGAGTAGTTCCAGTATCATAATGAACTAAAATCTATTTTCCCTATTCTGCAGACCTCTGATAATGTAACAGCTTTATAAAACCCCTTTGAGGGTCTGTGTAAATCCAGGTTCACAAGCAGCTACAGGTGATTCCTGGTATAACTTAAGATACATTCCAAGGAAGTTTTGATTCTATCTGAGCAGGTCTTTTTTAAGACAGGCACCACTGTAATGTGATATGTTTTGAGTAGCTTGTACAAAATTTCCTTTCTTTTGCATATGTCTGGATAATTAATTTTGACAGAAGTTAGTTAAGCTTCAGCGCTCAAAGGAGAATTTCATATGTCACTGTATCCTTTCTACATGCAGCTTGAAATTGAATTTTTTGTTCATGCAGTAACTACCAGGATCTACCAGTAAGCAGACTAAATTTCTGTTCCATTTCTCTCTCTCTTGCTTAGGCAATAACTACTCCAGCCATGGCAGTCAGTCATATTATGTTGGAATCATATAAAAAGTATATCCTAGTTTCTTTGATACTGCTTGGTAAAGTTCAGCAGCTACCAAAATACACTTCCCAGATAGTTGGTAGATTCATTAAGGTAAGTATTGCAAATGCATCTAAATAATAGATTAACAAATCTGAATTTGTAAATGTGTAACAGTGGAAGGTGTCCCTGTCCATGGCAGGGGTTTGGAGTGAGATGAACTTGAAGGTTCCTTTCAACCCAAACCATCTATGATTGTATGATATCAGTGATACAGGTTTTTTAAATCTGGGAAAACTTCAGTGTTGAATAGTACTAATCAATATTCCTTTCACTGATACTACACCTTCCTTTATAGCTTTTTATGTTAGAATTTTAAAAAATACTCAGCTTTCAATTGGCTTTCAAGCTGCAGTGTCATAATGAAAAGATTTGACCTGTAACTTCCTCTGATTGAAGCACAAAATGCTAAACAGTTTATTCCCAAACCCCAGCTTCTTAAAGAATAAAAGCTTCTGAAAAAACTACGAGTTTGGAGTCTGTAAGCATTCAGATTAGGAGGTGTAGGGTGGGAGACAAAACTGCTACTGAGAGAGTTCTGATCCTAAGCAACACACTTCTAAAGTTAGTTCTTATTAAACACAAAGTTTGTTGATTTGTGACCAAAATTCTAGAGAGTTGCAAAATTCTTCTAACTTCAGAGACTAATAAACAAGCTGAAAACATTTTAAGGTAGTTTAGGTGAACTGGTTTCACCCTCTGAGTCTCTGCTGTCGATGCTGTGACCCAATGTGCTCAAGGATGGATTTCTTAGAGACCAGAACAAATATAATGAATGAGCACTTACTGGCAATGCTTACCTCAAACTCAGCTGGTCAGTTGAGAGAGTTTTTCACACTGCTTTATGTAAAACTGTCACACAGATGTCCTGGAATGATGCTTATTAAATGTTACACTGCAGTAATACAGATTTAGTGTATGAGGGTCTGTCATTGCCATAAAGCCATGTATGGGCACCCTGTCTTTTTTTTTGAGAAATGCCCAAGCTACTTAAATTTACTTCAATGCCTGCATGGCTTCTAGTGTTGGAGCACTGAATAGGTTTTGTGAGGCTGGGTGAACATTGTGTTCTTCAAGAAGGGTTCTCATTTTTCTAATTGCAGCCTCTTAGCAATGCTTACCATGAATTAGCACAAGTTTATTCAACCAATAAACCCTCGGAGCTTCGAAATCTGGTGAACAAACACAGTGAAACTTTCACAAGAGATAACAATATGGGGCTGGTTAAGCAATGCTTGTCATCTCTCTACAAAAAGAATATTCAGAGGCTAACCAAGGTAAGAGAAACTGTGAGCAGTTTTCCTCTAAGAGTATTTCTGAAATATATTCAATTTAGGGCTAAATGATAACATAGTAATGTGGCAGAGAAATTACTTAAAGTGATATTTGTGTCTGAAACAAAGGAGACTAGAATGCCCTGTATAGGAAAACAAATCAGTTGGCTGCTTATGCATTATTTAAAAGGTGATTCAATCTGTCTGTCAGGGGGGTTTGCCTGTGAGGTTTTCTTAGATAATCAAAAAAGTGAGTGCTGCAACCCAGTGACCTTCATCCCTATTCAAAAAATAGGAAAACTGAACTTTACAGGCCACTTCATTAGAAAAGAGTAAGTGAATAGGACAGATCTTGGAAGTGTCTGAAATAAAAGGAAAAACAGAAGCACTGAAGTGATTTGCTCCTTCAGCTGAGAGATCAGATTAATCCTGAAAGGTGATTGGGGAAAGAATTTTTTTTTTGCAAGCTGAAATTATATTTGTTGCAGTAGAAAAAAATCTCATAAGGAGCTTTATATATGCGTCTCTTGGAGGAAATTCAAGGGATGGAGAGTCACTTTTTGTGTAAAAAGGTGAGAGAAAGAGGTTGGACGTGGTCAGGACTGTCTGGTGTAGAATGAAATTGCAGGAATGAGTAATGACTCCATACGTGCTCAGTGTAACAAATTAATGTCTGGAGGAAGAACCAACTCACTCTCATGAGCCCTTCAATAATTGTGTGTTCCACTTGTTCCTTCCCATCAAAATTCCACAGTCAGGTTACATAGGCCATGAAGCATCAACAAGAAAACCCTTAACATCCAGTTTTAACACTTAAAAACTTTCTGAATTTCAGACATTTTTAACACTGTCATTACAAGACATGGCAAGTCGAGTGCAGCTGTCGGGGCCCCAAGAAGCAGAAAAATACGTCCTCCACATGGTAAGACCTCTGACTTGGGTAAGCTGTCCCAAAATTAGTGTTTGGGTTGGCAAACATCCTGAGCAGTTCTTTCTCAGGGGGGAGGAAATGCTGGCAGTCTGCTGTGGTGTTGAGACTGTTCTCAAAAAATCTAAAAAGCTATTCTCCATGTAAGATAAGGCATGAATCGTGGTTTTGGGAAGCTGTGGGAAATAAAAGCAACCAAATTAAAGACAGTTCCACAAAGAGTCTGTGTGCTGTAGGTACCTGAAATTCTGTTCTTGGTGATAACTCCTATTAAACCCTCTGTCATTTCAGATAGAAGATGGTGAAATCTTTGCAAGTATTAATCAGAAAGATGGTATGGTCTGTTTCCATGATAATCCTGAAAAATATAACAATCCAGCTATGCTTCATAACATTGATCAGGAGGTAAATCTTTTACTGCTTTTGGAATTCTTACTAAAGAACCTTAGTTTGTAATCAGAGAGCTGCTGGCAGAAGCCAGAGTAATAACTTAGATATAGAAAGCGAGGAGTAGTAAATCACTATTTGACTATTTCACAGTATTTTCATGGATTTTAGGTTAATACTCTTTGTCAGTGTGTTTCCTGTTGTGTCCTGCACAGCTTGAGCTGTTTCATGGGACTGACTGCTTGCTATTGGTGATGGGAAGATCCTTGAATTGATTAGAAAGATTGTTTTTAGAGTTTTAAACTTCAAGGATCACTTCCATTGGCTCTCAATAACCTGCCTGTAGGTTAAGGTGATTGAGCCTCAGGGGACTGTCTATTAATGGCCTTAAAAAGGGCTGTTAGGAAGACATGGATCAAATGAAGGGAATAAAAAAATGGTCTGACAATTGTTTGGGATGTAAGGGATGAGAAAGTTTTGATGTGGAACTTTAGTGGTGGCAGGAGTTATTTGTTTTTGTGGCATGGCTGTGAAATGTCTTGAAGATCAGGTACAAGCTGGACAAAGTAATCAATTTCATACATATTTTTAAGATGCTGAAATGTATAGAGCTTGATGAACGACTGAAAGCCATGGATCAAGAGATCACTGTGAACCCTCAGTTTGTGCAGAAGGTAAGGGATTTAGTGTCTTGTAAGAATGTGTAAGAGATTCTTTCAGTGCAGTGAGTATGTTGTTCTAAATGTCAGTATTTACAGTGTTGTTATTACACATTATTAATAATATGTGCATAAACATCATGACACATCATAAAGATAATTTATTATTTTTGAAGGTGCTTTTTCCTAATTAATCCTGCAGTGATTTCAACCAGAAAATGAAGTGCATGTTATTCCATAGGCACTTTATTTTCCTGCCTGTTCACTTCAAAGAACTGTCTTTCTCAAGCCTGCAGACCTGTTTCTGAACAGAACTAACTCTCTCCCTTTCAGAGTATGGGCTCTCAAGAAGATGACTCAGGGACCAAACCATCCAGTTATTCTTGAAATTAATGTTGCTCACCACTCCGCTTTCAAGTAAAAGCTTATGAAAGAATCACGCCTGGAACAGGGCATTGAGGAGTTCCACAGAGAGAGCAGAGAGAACTGAGCTTTGCTTTTCACCTGGACATTAAGAAAATAAAAGAACACCCTCTCAGTACTGTATAATATCAGAAATATTCTCTGCAAAGAAAAAGGAAATCTCAAAAGAAACTTGAAAGTCTGTTGTGGATTTATTTATCTTCAGATTAACATTGTTAATGCATTAAATAATCTACCTTTTGTTTTAAAGGGTTTGAATGTTGCCGTGTTTCTGTAGCAGTCCTCTTCTGCAAAAGAAAGTGTTATTCAGGGAAGAATACAAACTAGTGTTGGTTCACTTACAAGATAATTATTGGTTCATTATTCTGTATTTAAAGCTGGCTCAAAGTGCAGATTTATCATATGTGTGGTGGGGGCAGAGGGGTGGAGTTCAAGCAAATCATAATGTAGGGAATTTGCATATGCCCAAAGTAGCTGGTGCTGTCTGTTAAATGAGGAAATAAGAACTGCTCTTCCCAAAAGGATGAGGATATCAACGTGTCCTTGTAAGGAAGTTTGCTGCACAGTAGGAATCATATATGGAAAATATACATTACAGCTGTTTATGATTTTAAGTTTCTGTTGCAAAATATCTGCTAATATTATTTGCTCTTAGATGAAACTTATTAGACCTAAACAAAAGGATATTTGGAAAACGTTGGTGTTCTGGAGGATTCTAGATAGGAAGTTGTTTACACTGAAAGAAATTAAAATGTTTTTTCCTGTGCAACTGGCATGAAGGTATTCAACAGGCTGATAGTTTCTTTGGTGGAAACCAGTATTTCTGCATGGAACATATAGAGAATTCTATACAGCTCTCAAAATGCAGGATTTTATTCAGATATAATGTGTTGGTACCTGGTTTTTAATTTACTATTTTAAACTTTAAAACTTTGTTATTGGATTCTTTAAAGTGCTTCACCCCTTAAATCAACAGGCTGTTTAATTTTCTGTCGTTCTCGTGTATCTGAAGATTCTCACTGTTCAAACACCTTCCTGTCAGGCAGAAATAAATCTGTCATCAAGTCAGAAAATGAGCAGCTCAGCAGCCACTGCTTCCTACTGAAACACCTGACCAGGAGCTTCTTGCTCCTGCTACCCTGCCAGCTTTTTTCCAGGTGGGACCTGAGCATTCCTGGCTCTTGCTGTGTGAAGTTTGTATGTGTTGAGGTCACCTGTGGTTGAAAATATTCCATTTGTGCTTCCAGTGCTGATAAAGAAGTTGGGATTTTCACTTAAAATTGGTGTCACAAGTCTAGCAGAGCCTCTGTGGCAGCAGGGTGCTGTTTCCTGGTGAGGAGAGGTTGTGGTTGGTGGTGAAGGATGTTTTTAAAAGTATAAAATAGCTGTTTAGTGTTGAACACAGTGGAGGTCCACAGTGTGAGCAGCTCATCACTTCCTGCCTGAAAGAATTCAATTGGGACAACTTTTATATCTGATCTTAAGCAAAATCTTGGGGTTTTTCAAAACTCACGGGTCTTGTAACTAGAAGAGATCTATGATTTTGAAGGTTTTTTATCCTCATTAATCCTGCAGTGATTTTAATGCTGAACATACACCATCTTCCCCTGTGGTCCCATGGAAGTGTTAAATGAGTAATTAGTGATGCTAATTGTGGCTTGAGCCCAAAACAGGGTGGTTGTTACAACCACGTGTGGCACTCACAGAAGGGACTGCAAACAACTGACCCCAAACCCCACCCATCCAGAAATGTGCCTGGCTCAACTCTCCTTGCCAGTGGCTCCCTTGCCAGGGGAGAATGTATTCAGAATGCTGTCATGGAGTTGAAAAAAAACAGGAATGTCCATTTTTACACTACTAGTTCCTATAAGTGAGCATGGATTTACCTGCTGAGAGCTGCAGGATGATTTTCCAGCTGTGGAATTAGAAGCAGACTAATCTATGCAGCTGGCAAATAGCTGTAGATTTTTCCCTTCTTTTATCTTGCCCAAAGTAGATAAAACAAATCCATGCTCACATCAAAAGGATGGCAAAAATAGCTGTGTAATAGTTTCAAGTGATATATTCTGTTATATATCTGATTTTTAAGAGGGCACATGCTTTTAGAGAACTGCTGAGGTTCCTTTTCTGGCGTGGATAGTTGTGCTGTTAATGTCTGAATTCTGATAGAAATTCAAAGTCAGGTCCCACCTGTAGAATCAGTAGATAAAGCATTCACCAAAAGTGCTCCAGGGAAGGGCTTTTAAGTCCTAGTTTGATAAACTCACATGGTCTGGCATCTGCATGTCTTGAGATAGTGCTGAAATTAAGTCAGATTTTTAATGAAGCAGCTCCATCCAAGTCTTGGAACTAATTGCCTGGGCTGTGGTCAGCTGAGAGGCTTGGAGAACACTTGGGCTTTCTGGTTTTAATTTGCATTTACTGCAGGGAAGGACTTTTTCTGAAATCTAGGAACACTGTGTGCTGTGCTGCTCCCAGCTTGGCCTCTGAGGTCCTGTGGCTGTTCCTTCCCATCCTGCACGGTCACAAGATGTGCCCAGGGAATACTGAGTGCATGCTTTGATAGCTGACTCTGATTTTGATGCATTTTAATTAGCAAAGACACAAAATGCTCTTCTGAAGGCAGCATTAGATGTGCAGCTGCAGTTCATAACCACAGGAGGGGTCTCTAGCCCAGTCACTGTGAGATTTTGGAATGTTTCTAAGAAGGAATGGTTGGAAGCTGTGTCCAACCCCCACTCCTGATTCTGTGCCACTGAGGAGCCCCAGTGTGTGACCTCTGCTGAGCCATCACTCCCTGCTGCAGCTCCAGCTGCTCCTCCTGCCCAGCTCCCCTGTGTGTCCCACAGCACAGCCACAGCCCCGTGTTTGTGTTGTCATGGCTGATCTGTATAACCTGGGAAATGTTCTCTGTGGCCACGCTGGCCTGGGAGCTTAGTCCAGAGCAGTTGTTTAAATGTACTATTGGAAAATAAAGATAACAAACGAGTCGTTCTTAGTTTGTCTTAAATGAGATTGTAGGGTTTTGGTATTTGGGGTTTCTTTAGTTTTTTTGGGGGGATCTCTTTGTTTTGGTTGATTTTCAGGTGATTTTGGCTGACTGGGGAGGCTGCTGGTTTCCTGCTGTGTGTGGCAGTGCCCTCTGCTCCAGAGGTGTTCAAGCCCTGCTGAGCAATTCCGAGTAGCAATAATCTTTCTTTGCTGTGTTTCTTGAGGAAGTGCTGCTGCAGGTCCTTGTCTGAGATGGGCTTTGGGATTTTGGATGGAATGCTTTTATTCTGAGCAACCTGGTCTAGTGAAGATGTCCCTGCCTACAGCAGGGGGTTGGAATGGGATGGTCCAGAAGGTCCTTCCAACATAAACCATTCTGGGATTTGTGTCTGAGCTCTCTGTTTCTGTAATAATCCATCTTGCTGACCATCTGGCTATTGTTTTAATCAGAAACATAATTACTGTCCATGTGTGGCTGCTTGGATCCAGAGGTGTGTCTTGTAGTGGCATCAATAATACTGCTCTTCTGTGGGATTAAAGTACAAGTTTTACTCAGCTGAATAACCTATGCTGTTATCTACTTGAAAACTTTTACACACTTGAATAATCTGTGCTGTTATCTACTTGAAAACTTTACTACTTTTGTTCAGAATCAGGTATTTAAAGCTCTATAAGGAGCAACTCCAAGGGGCAGGGAGGAATCTGGTACTTTATTATTTTGAAGCCTAATAGTTCACGTGGAATTTGGTTTAGCTTTCCGTCATAGATTCTTAGAGGTAAATAATCCTTTAATACTTAAACTTGATACCCTGAAGAGAAACAGGAGTAGTTTAATGGAAATGAAGAGCCTTAAACAAGTTTAACTTGGGCGTTTGCTCCCCTGCCCTTCCCGGGCTGTACCTGTGCAAACACCTCCACAGAGCCGCTTTATAAATCGGGAAACGACAATATTTTGAAACGTTCATCTGCCATAACCTTACATTCTAAGCACTTAAAAGAATTAACACAGACGGTGGGTGCTGAGTCTCCAATGGAGAAGTCGCGCCGAGCCTGAGGACAACACGGCACCGCCCTGAGGCCAGGGAAAGTCCCGGGAAGGGGCTCTGCGGCAGCCGATGGCGAAGCTCGTTACCGCGGCAGACTGCAGCCCGGTCCCGGTCCCGGTCCCGGTCCCGGTCTCGGTCTCGGTCCCGGTCTCGGTCCTGATCCGGGTCCGGGCTCCGCCCGCGGCCACCCCGGCTCCCCTCCCAGAGCCCTCAGGTCACGTGACCCACCGCACGGCCTGCACCACT
This sequence comes from Peucedramus taeniatus, assembly GCA_013400575.1. NCBI lineage: Eukaryota > Metazoa > Chordata > Aves > Passeriformes > Fringillidae > Peucedramus > Peucedramus taeniatus. Next base: position 253,156 of record WBNO01019856.1, on the reverse strand, counting down.
CCGCGGGGGGAACACGGCCCTCTCCCAGTCTGACACCCCGGGTCGCTGGCTGCCGCTCGTCCCTTCTATTGTCCGCGCTGATCGGACACCACTCCTCCGTTCTGCGCTGTGACAGCTGCGCAGGTGTAGCGCAGGAGGGGAGGAGGCGCCTTACAGACCTACTCATACACCCCCTTCCTTGAGGTAATGGCTCCGCCCGGCCCCTGTGGACAGGGCGGCCCTGGGCTGAGCCACTGCGGCAGCCGGGGGGTGGCGGCTCCCCGGGAGAGCAGCGGAACGGACAGGTCAGTCCCGCGGTACGAACGGGCTTCTTATCTCTCTCTCTTCTACCTTGTTCTCCATATTAACGCTTCTCCGCGGCGGCGGCGGGCGCGCGGGCGGGAAGCTGTCTGTCCCGTCTCCCCCCCCAGCTGGCGGTGGGGTGGTACGGCCGGTGGGTCAGTCGGTGTCAGGCGCCCGCGGACACGGGACGGGCCGGGGGAGCCGCCGGCCCGGGTCCGGCAGCGCCTGAGGCGTTCGGGCCCGTGGGCGCTCAGCAGGGCCGGCCCGTTCCGGCCTGAGGCTCCGGGCAGCGGGGTCTGCTCTGTGTGAGCTCAGCCTTGACCCAGAGGGGGCCACCAGGTTGATCAGGAGGGAAGAGCACCTCTCCTTTGAGGAAAGGCTGGAAGAATTAAAATTGTTCAGCCTAGAAAGGAGGAGGCTTCGGGGTGACCTGATGGTGGCCTTCCCGTATCTAAACGGAACTTACAGGAAAGATGGGACAAGACTGTTTAGAGGGTTCTGGAGTGACAGGACAAGAGGGGACGGCTTCAAACTGACAGCAGGGTTAGATGGGATATTGGGAGGAAATTTGCCCTGTGAGGGTGGGGAGGCCCTGGCACAGGGTGCCCACAGAAGCTGTGGCTGCCCCAGCCCTGGAAGTGTCCAAAGCCAGGTTGGACAGGGCTTGGAGCAGCCTGGTCTGGTGGAAGGTGTCCCTGCCATGGCAGGAGGTTGTACTGGGTGATTTCAAGGCCGCTTCCAACCCAAACCATTCTGAGATTCCCTGAATCTGTCCCTGTAATACTGGAGGTATCTGGGCATGAGGGGTTGGTCCTGCCCTGTTCACCCCCGTGGGGCCTGAGGTGTCCTGGCTTAGCATCCAGGATCTGGGCATGGCAGGTTGGGTTGCACGAGGCCATCCCATCAGCAAACAGATTGTTGGTCCTGGATCAGTGGAATGCCCCGGGAGGTGTTGGAGTCACCATCCCTGGAGGTGTTTAAGGAAAGACTGGACATGGCACTCAGTGCTCTGGTCTGGGTGACAGGGTGGGGATCCATCACAGGTTGGACTCGATGGCCTTGGAGGGCTCAGGCTGAGCTGCTGCTGGTGGGATGCAGAGCAGCACTGGCAGCAGTGAGGCCTGAGAGATGCCGTGGTATCCCTGTGCTGACCTGCTCTGTCCTTGGCAGCAGTGAGGCCTGAGAGATGCTGTGGTATCCCTGTGCTGACCTGCTCTGTCCCTGGCTGCAGGAGGCCTGAGAGATGCTGTGGTATCCCTGTGCTGACCTGCTCTGTCCCTGGCAACAGTGAGGCCTGAGAGATCCCATGGTATCCCTGTGCTGACCTGCTCTGTCCCTGGCTGCAGGAGGCCTGTGGCTGTGCTGAGCCCTCACTATGAACGCCATCGTTGCCCTGTGCCATTTCTGTGAGCTCCACGGCCCTCGCACCCTGTTCTGCACCGAGGTGCTGCACTCGCCGCTCCCGCAGGGCGCCGGCAGCGGGGACATCTCTGGGCAGAATGAGCAGGCGGAGGAGGAGGAAGGCGGGATTCAGATGAGCAGCCGGATCCGCTCGCACAGCCCGGCTGAAGGCGCCAGCGCCGACTCCAGCAGCCCAGGGCCAAAGAAATCAGACATGTGTGAGGCAAGTGTGACAATCTGTGTGTGGGCATCGCTGTCCTTGGCTTGGCTAAAGGGCTCTGGGGTTCTCTGGTGTAAATGGAATTGTTTAGAGGCAAATAAAAGTGTGAACAGCGCTTGTTTTGTATGTGTCAGTGCCAGAAGGTCTCCAGGTCCTCATCACTGCAAGGTAGCCCTAACTCTAATCCTAATGATCCATGACAAGAGGATGAAGGAGCTGTTGTTGAACAGATACACCTTGAGAGGACCTTGAGGTCTCTTTAAGCTCTGTGATCTGTGATGATCTTGTGTCTGAGAAATGCTCTCCTCATCCTCAAAGAGCATTTACTTTGTTAGATTAGGTCAGATTGTTTAGAGCAGTGTTGGTTAGGAAATAAACAAAGAAGCAAAAAACATTTAAAACAATAGGAAAAATGTACATTCTCAGTTGTTCAGGGCTGTTCAGCCTGCAGAACAGAAGTTTGTGTGGAGACCTCGCAGCAACCTTCCAGTGTCTGAAGGGGCCTGCAGGGAATCCAGAGAGGAACTCTTCATCAGGAACTGCAGTGATAGGACAAGGAGTGGTGTGTTGAAACCAAAAGAGGGGAAATTTAGGTTAGATATACTAAAGAAATTGTTCCCTGTCAGGGTGATGAAGCCCTGGCACAGGTTGCTCAGAGAAGCAAGAGATGTGGCTGCCACATCCTTGGAAGTGTCCAAGGCCAGGCTGGATGAAGCTTGGAGCAACCTGGGATAGTGGAAGGTGTCCCTGCCCATGGCAGGGGGTGGAATGAGGTGATCTTTAAGGTCCCTTCCAACCCAAACCATTCTATGATTCTCATACTTGTCTTCTATCAGTACTTCCTCTGACATATTTATTATTTACTTTCCCTTCAGTTGTGGCCAGTTTTGTTTGGCCAGTTGGTTTCACGGCTGCTGTAACTGAACTTTACCAGCACCAAGTTCACAGTGGAATTAAATAGTGAAAAATGAGCATAAGAGGAGAGGAAGTGTATCAGAGTTTTGTGCAAGGAGATGAGTTCAAATCCTGACCCTGACTCACCTTCCTTATCTTCTGAGTCTTTGTGATCCTGTCTGTGTGTGTGTAAATAACATTTTACGGTGTTTTGGAGGGAACAGTCAGAGCTCTTTGGAAACCTGAGATACCTGCACTCTCATTTATGGCTGGATTTGCTTTTCTGCCTTCAGGGCTGCCGCTCTCTTGCAGGAGGACACCCAGGCTATGTCAGCCACGACAAGGAAACCTCCATCAAGTACGTCAGCCACCAGCACCCAAACCACCCCCAGCTGTTCAGCATCGTGCGCCAGGCCTGCGTCCGCAGCCTCAGCTGTGAGGTACCTGCCTTGCAGGACAGGGAAATGCTGTTTGTGCCTCCTGTATCACTTCAAATCCAAGATATTCCATTGCTGATCCTGGCTGCTGTGTGCAGACTGAAACATGCAGGGAACCAGGTGGAAAGACAGGCACAGAAGTCTGTTTATTCCAGGATTGGTGGTGTTTTTTGAGCTTGATCTTTGATGATCTCAAGGGTTCCTTCCTCTCACCTTGTGAGGCTAAAAATGTGCCCTTCTTGGTTTTATTCCTTGTGCTTATTATTTGTCATTGTAAGATAACCTGTTTTTTTAAAAACCTCTGAATGTGGAGTGCCCTTTGTAGACCATTAATATTCATCCTGTAACAGACATGAAGGAAAAACCCCACAGATTAATGAGCATTTGTGTATCAAATCAGCAAAATTCCTTCTGGATTCTCAGTATTGTAGTTGAATGGAGCTGAATTCTTAAAATACAGTCAAATTGAAGGATTTGGAGTGTTTGTAAGATATCTCTGGAAGGCTGTTTGACCACACTTTTGGGATAGTATTGTAAAAAGGCTTCATTTATTCACCAAGTGGGTGTTGAGGTGCAGGAAGTTGTTTAGTTGCTTACTCTGTGATGTGTTTAATAACTTTGGTGTGTGTCCCTTCCCTTCAGGTCTGCCCAGGACGTGAAGGCCCTATTTTTTTCGGAGATGAGCAGCATGGTTTTGTGTTCAGCCACACCTTCTTTATCAAAGACAGCCTGGCCCGAGGTTTCCAGCGCTGGTACAGCATCATCACCATCATGATGGACCGGATTTACCTCATCAACTCCTGGCCTTTCTTGTTGGGAAAAATCAGAGGCATCATTGATGAGCTCCAGGGCAAAGCACTGAAGGTGGGTCAGTGCACAGAGTCCCTGTGACTCAGTGTCAGTGCAGCATCATGATCCCTGATTGACAGCTGAGTTAAAAAGCTGATCCAGCTCATGCCAGGGTGGTCATGAACATTGACACAAGGCTTAGGGAGGTCATGAAGATGGACACAAGGCTCCAGGGATGTTTATCCCCATCCCTGGAAGTGTTCACGGCCAGGTTGAGCAGGGCTTGGAGCATCCTGGTCTCATGGAAGGTGGCAGGTGCCTGTGGCAGGGGGGATGAACAAGTTGATCTTCCCAACCCAAACCATTCCAGGATTCTTTGTCTGGGGATGTAGGTGGGAAGGAACAGGGCGTTTTTGTCATTTGAAACACTCAGTGCTTTTCACAGGCCTCGGAGACAACAGCTTTGTTACAAATTTGGGAAGGACAGTGATTTTGGAGCACAAGTGTTACTTAGTAATAGTTTCAGTCCATCTGAGAATAAGATGTCCCTTCTCTCTGTTTTCCCATAGTTGGATGAGTGTGTGTGGCGCACCCTTTTCACTTGGTATTTTTGTTGTGTTTTTTTTTTTGCCTGAGTTTTGCAAGCCCTGAACCCCTTCCATCCCGTGACGCTGCCCTTGCTGTGTGTGCAGGTGTTTGAAGCAGAGCAGTTTGGGTGTCCCCAGCGTGCCCAGCGCATGAACACGGCCTTCACCCCCTTCCTGCACCAGCGCAACGGGAACGCCGCGCGCTCCCTGACCTCCCTGACCAACGACGAGAACCTCTGGGCCTGCCTGCACACCTCCTTTGCTTGGTAATGCCACTGCTGTCCTCAGCTTCTGCAGCTCCTTCCTCAGGAGGATACTGCCGTGTCCTGAAAGAGCAGGAATGGGATTTGAGTGTTTGGGTATTTTTTTGGTTTTGAGGTAATACTTAGATTTTGCTAAGTAGCGTCTGAATTGGAAGGAGCCAACACTGATGTCTTTAGGACAAAAAAATGTCTTTTTGCTGTGAAGTAAAATTAACGTGGCAGCTAAGAGAAGCTGTGGCTATGCAGATGGAAAGGTTTTGCAGTGTGGAAGAAAGGAATAAAAGGTGCTTCTACCCCCAGTGTGTTGCACCTGAAATTCACACGTGACAGACCATGGTGTTTCACCTGGCAGTGCCCCTCTGCTGGGATCAGCAGCATGGGGGAGGCAGCCATTGGGCTCTGAGAGAGTCCAGTTGCTCCAGTGCCTGACTGGCTCATTAAACTTCCCTGGAAAGATGCCACAGGAAGGGTTGCAACACTGGCATGTGATTTGGATGGGGGATAAGCACGCTGCACAAAGAAATTGCAGAATGCTGGGATCTGGCTGACTTAATGTGGCAGGGATTGTAAGATGGGCTGATAGTCCCACACTGAGGAAAGCACAGGGATGTGCTGGAAGGCAGCACAGAGTGGTTAGTGCTTGGTTGTTTTGTTTGACATCATGACATCAAGTTTCTTACTGGATTTTTGCACCTGGCAAGCTGCATGACTCTGCTTCTCTTCCTTTCCATGTCTCCAGGCTCCTGAAGGCTTGTGGTAGCCGGCTCACAGAGAAGCTTCTGGAGGGAGCACCCACAGAAGACACCCTCGTTCAGATGGAAAAACTTGCAGGTGAGACAGAGGTTTCCAGAGCTGCAAAAACCCTCTGAGAATTCTTTAGATGATGAAACACTGAGTCCTTTGATCAGCATCTTAAGCACAGCCATTGCTCATCAGCTTCACCTTCCTGGTAGTCTCTGCAGCAGCTGATGCACTCTCCCATCTGGAGATGGCTCTGACAGGAATGTGAAATCCAGGCACCTCAAAGGCTCTTTGCATGTGATGTTTGTCACTTGAGTAGCAGTGTTGCTTCATCAAGATTGTTGTTCTCTGTGGCTGGGCTGGCCCTCCCACTGAATCTCTACAGCCAGAAGGATTTGCAGTCACAACATAAGGATTTCTTGCATCTTTTTCTACAAACTTTCTAAAAGTAAAGGATCAGAGTTTGTTGATTTTTTTTTCCTGTGTTGAATTATTGTATTAACCATGTAGACTAGAATCTGCAAAGCTTTGTCCATAACCTTTAAAACAAGAATAGAGATTATAGCTGATCAAAAAATGTGACTTTCTGTTCTGTAGAAGATGAAAATTCCTTCTTGACCCTTCAGTAGCTATTTTTTATCTGAATTAACACTTAAGTGTGTCTGTGGTGCTGCCAGTACTTTCAGTTACTGTGTTCTGAGCTCTCTCTTCCCACATAAACCCAAAATCACATGGCTGCACCATGTGAGCACTTTCCACTTTCCATTCCTAGAGAAGTGTTCACGTTATCTTCCCAATCATTTTTTTTGGTTTTTTTTTTTTTTTTTTTTTGTTTTGTTTTTTTGCTAGATCTGAAAGAAGAGTCAGAAGGCTGGGACGGTTCTGAGGAAGAAGAGAAGCCTTCTTCCCAGCCAGATGTTGTGGAAGGGCAGGAGCTGTCCAAAAGCTCCCCTGAAACCTCTCTGATGCCAGATTGCAACAGCTGGAACGTGGCTCACAGAAGGTTGTCTGTCTTCCGCTCTCTCAGGCACATGAGACAGGTAACAAAGGCTGCAGAGTTCACAAGCTCTTTTCTCCTGATAATGCTGGGTTTTTTTAAAAAAGATACATTTATTTCCTGCAATCTGCACATTCCTTGGTGCTGTGTTCAGCACAGTGCTGCCCAGCTAGGAACATGATGTGAATTGCATCTCTGGACACGCTCCCTTCCTCACGTGGGCCTCTGCTGATCATCAGTCATGTGGGGTGGGGTCAGATGATTTCTCTCAAATTCTGCACTTCTCTTCTTCCCAAGAGCTGTGTCAGTAATTTAATACAGAGGTTCTGCAGCATCTTCAAAGCCAAGTATTATTTGCTTTAAAAAAAGTGTTTCAGAGGGAAAAATAAATTACAAATAGAATAAATAACTCTGTATGGATCTTGCTTTTCTCCTGTGCTTCCAGTGACCTGGCTGAGGGGGAATGTTCATGTGCCCAAGGTCCATGTGCTAAATTTCCATGTCCATTCCTGCTGCTCAGGTCTAGCCATTTTCCTGCCTGTCACTCATATTTTTAACAGGGCAAACTAAACATTTCACTCATTTTTATAACCAATGCAGAATTATTTGTTGGTTTTTTTTTCCAGGTTCTTGGGGCATCAGCATTCCGAATGCTGGCTTGGCATGTTCTGATGGGGAACCAGGTCATCTGGAAAGCTCAGGATATGGATCTTGTCCAGTCTGCCTTTGATGTCCTACGGGTAGAAACCTTTTCCTTTGTTTCTTGGCTGCATATTTTTACATGTATTTCTCTACTACTCCAGCCTTTATAATGATCTGCCCCAACATGTAATCTTGTGAAGAGTGTGTTCTAAATTATGTGGTTTTGAAAAAACAACAACCAAAAACATGCACAAAACAAAATCCCCTCAACCTCTGGCTATCTTGCTTGTCCTCAGCGACTGCAGGGGCTCTAAGCTGAGTAGGTTACTTTGATCCCCCAAATCAGGAGCATCTGCCTAAGCAGTGCTCCAGGTCTTAGCCTGGAAACTAAGCTCCAGGTTTAGCCCTGGAAGTCAGGGAGAGAGCTGTAGTTAGTTGTTGAATTGCAGAGTTTCTCTTGGCTGGTTTCTGCCCCTGCAGACGATGCTGCCCATCGGGTGCGTGCGCATCATCCCCTACAGTGACCAGTACGAGGAGGCCTATCGCTGCAACTTCCTGGGCCTGAGCCCCCACGTCCAAATCCCACCCCACATCCTGTCCTCTGGTAAGAACCTCTTGCAGAACCCTCTCCCCTCCCTGTCATGTCATGTTAAAGGACATTGGATTTTTTTTTTTTTTAAATAAGTATTGGCTGCATGAAATAAAGCCCAAACCACTTCATTTTGTTTTCACTGTGTCTTTTCCTGGTCAGTGATTGAAAGATGTGACACCTTCTCCAGGCAAAGCAAGGTCTGTAGCTGTGTTTTAGAATCTGGGCTAGCACAGCTCATGCTCTTTTGGGCTCTTGTTGCTGCAGAGTTTGCTGTCCTTGTGGAAGTCCGTGCTGCCACCCGCTCCAGCCTCTACCCAGCCCTGTTTGATGATGAGCAGTCCCTCAACAAGTACGAGTTTGTTGTCACCAGTGGGAGCCCTGTTGCAGCAGATCGAGGTGGGTGATCTGGAAGCAGAAAGAACCTCTGTCACTGAGATTAAAAGAGCATCTTCATCTTTAACTGGTTTTCATGTACTGGCCCTTAAGGAGGTTTGAGTAGAAGCCAGGTCAATATTCAGCTGGGGTTTAGCTGCTTGAGGTGAGGTTCACCACACATTGTTCAATTATAAGAGATTTGCTCTACCAGATCAGCATTTTGCCTATTAATTTTCATAAATGAGAAATGGATTCTGTAACATAGGTATAAGAAAAATTGTAGGGAAATTCTGTAACCCACAGTGAACACTTTCAGTCCTGGGATACTTTTGTGTTTATTTTGAGTAAGACTAACTTGTAAGGACCATGACATCACTAATTTTCCATGTTCCACTTGGTAGCCAAATATGACTGATAAAGAAATACCCAGATTCTTCTATTTAATTTTACCTACTTCCTTCCAGCAGTTGAACACTTGTACCTAGAGGTGATTTGAGTCAGGTCCATCAGTCTTGTCTTTTCTGGGAAGTCTTAATTTAGATGAATTGGTCTCACTGAGTGTCTCAAAAGACGTGGCAGATGGCTCATCCTTCCTCTTTGTCCCTGAAGACAGAGATGCAAAGCAGAGGCTTGCTCTCTGCATAATACTCTTCCTGTTGTTGATCCCACATGTATAAATACACCAGTTTATTTTCCATCCAGTCAGTGGCATGTCCAGAAACTTCTGGATAAAAATAGTCACTGCAAGGTCTTTTCTCCACCACAGCATCAAACTTATTAGGCCATGGACTGCTGGGAAAAAAGTCTCCTAGGGACTTCCAAAAAGTGGTCCAGGAATGCCTTGGGTTGGTTGCTCTGTTATTTTTTCACTAAGTATCCTGGAACTGCCTTTAACAAGAAGAACATTAAATCAAGTAAAGTTGGGGATTTATTTTTTTATATGTATGTTTGTATATTGTACAAAGAAGCATGAAGTTTTTTTCATAACCTTGTGTTTTTAATGATCTTTTGATAAGGGCACAAAAAAAGCTAAGCAGAAGTTTAAAAGTGGGTCTGAAGAAAAAACAAAGGCCCTTGAACCTGTTTGGATGTCCCATGGTCCTTCACTAAATTCCATGTTGTTTCCTGGATCAGATGTTTTTTTAGTGGGATGATCTTTAGCTCCTCTTCCATGGAAATGAAATCCCAGCAGGCCACTGTGGGGATACTGTTAACAATTAGTAGTAGTAAAGGTGTAAGCAGTGACCTTTAGCTTGTATGTCCTCTCTCACCCTTTTCCCCCTTTTTCTGCTCCTGCAGTTGGCCCAACAATCTTGAACAAGATTGAAGCTGCCCTGACCAACCAGAACCTCTCTGTGGATGTTGTGGATCAGTGCCTTGTTTGCCTGAAGGAGGAGTGGATGAAGTAAGTACAGCTCCCTTGCTTTCAGAGGAACAGCTTTGGCACTGCTCCTGGAACAGCAACAGCAGAGTGCAGGATACACTTTAGTCAGGTGACTTCTGCTGCAGTTCAGTTGGATTTACAGAAACAAATTAAGTAAGGAGTTAAGAATTTCCTACTCTAGTCCTAACTCTCCTTTTGGCTTTCAGCAGTTCTTAACCTTTATGCTTCAGTTCACACATCTGTAGGTTACCTGCATGCCACCACCTGCCTGCCTCACCTTGGTTAGGAGGATTAAATGTGCAGATCCCTCTGTGCCTGTCAGTGTGGCCATACCCCAGCACAGGTGACACCCAAACACATGCCCGGGTTCTGCCTTCAGGCACTGCATTTCAGAGGTGCAGGTAGCTGTAAAGGAGGACCAGTCAGTCATGTGAATAATTCATGGAACATCATGACTTTGTGAATTTTCCTGAAGGCAGATGGGCACTGCATGTGTCTCCCAGTTGTCACAATTAATTGTTCTACTTTCCGCTAGAATGAAAAAAACCAAACTAGAAATATGCCCATTATTACTGAAAATGAGTCATCTCCCTAACTAATCACCCTCCTTCGTCAAAGCATGAGAATAGTTTCAATGGAACACTGTTTGAAGCTTTTATTAACATTTAGTTGCAGTAGGTGCCAAGAGAAGCTCCAGTTGCTCCTTGTTCCCCGTTTGATGGCGTGTGAGTCCATTTGATAATGACAGGAATCTCTTGTTCCTGCAGTAAAGTGAAAGTCCTCTTCAAATTCACTAAAGTGGACAGCAGACCCAAGGAGGACACCCAAAAACTGCTGAGCATTCTGGGAGCTGCAGAGGAGGACAATGTCAAACTTCTCAAGTTCTGGATGACCGGCCTGAGCAAGACCTACAAGTCCCACCTGATGTCAACAGTTCGCAGCCCGACGTCCTCAGAGTGCCGGAATTAAAGGGTGCCCAACCTCCCTGCTGCCTTCAGAGAAGGGCAGGGACCCCTGGTTACCTCTGCTGAGCCTGCAGCATGTGCTTTAGGTGGATAGTGAGGTTTCATCACTATTCTCCTGGTCCTCAAACCAACTTGAAGAGTGACTTGAGTCTTTTCTACTTGCTGTGAGACTGAACTCATAAGTGCTAATCCACAGTGCTGCTGTCTCTCCAGGAACTCAGCTCTCAATCTAGACGTGCACACTCAAGACTAAAACACAGCATCGCTCAAAGAATCAGCTAAATTAATTAAAATCCCATCCTGTCCTCATTAAGCATCATGGTGTGGCAGCAGGCCTCACCTTTAGGTTCCTTGGCAGGCCTGTGACAACATCCAGAACTCCTGGGAGTGCATATGGTTAATCTCACTGAAATCCCACATAAATCTCCTCAATGCCTGGGAGAGCAAGAACCAAAAATAAGAGGCACGTCAGAGGGTATGGATCAGATGTAAATTATTTCAAACCACTTTGTGCTCAGATTTAAGAGACTATTTTCTGCTGTAGCATAAGTCAGGATATCCCATGGGAGTCCTGTCACTCCTCTTTATTTATTTATAATCTTAACTTGAGACGGTTTTAGCATTTGCTTTGGAAATCTTGTCTGGGAGGGCGAATTGTAAAATAAGTCTCAAAATGCAGCCTGCTTGCCTCTCAGAGGGGAAAATACTCGCCTTGTTTTGCCTGTGGTTGCAGAACTTCCAGGTAATGAAGATAACCTCGCCAGGATAAGGTTCTCTTCTGTCTTTTTTAGCTTCCTAATTAAGCAGAAGAGATTCAACCTGTAGGTGCTCCCTTATATAACTCTATAGTAGCCATTTTTGCTTAATAGTTCATGAAAACATTGGTGCATTTTTTAATTACCTAACCAGATATTCCTTAGCTGTAGTGTAAGGAATCTCTGTTTCTGTTGTGAAGTCTGGGGTTTATGTCTTTTCTTTTTGTTTTTCTGGATCATTATTGGGAACACTTGACGTTACCACAGATATTTTGAACAAGCTAAAGGCAGGTTTTACCCAGGTGACCTTCTACACTCACTCAAGCTCAGAGAGGATGTTCCAGCTTGTCACAAGTTCTGTTCTTATATATAAAATATGGAGGTTGATTTTTTTCTGGAACATCTGTAAAATGGAGACAGGCATTAAATCTCATAAGAGCTATTTTTGTAAAATGAACAAAGCCTGGTTTTGTGTTTATTTTCTATGTGTGTATTGTGGTGGGGGAAAGCAGCAGCTGCTCCACAAAATTCCTGCATCCTTAGCCTAGATCTAATGTAGAGAATTTAATATAGGTCTTTTCCTCTTATCTTTGTGTTAGTTTCTTGTAGACTGACCTAGTAATCTTTATTTTAAAACTATTCTGGTCCAGTCCAGAGCTGTGTAACAGCAGGCAAGGCGTAGTTTGGCATTGAGATATTTTTGATTGCTGAACTGGTTTTGTCTTTTAAAAACACAGCTCTCCCAAGAAATCCAGCATCAAAACCTAACCTAGTGCTTCCTTCCAAAACAGCAAAAGGGTTGGTCACAAGGTCGAGCCTGAGGCTGCTGCTTCTCCCTTGCTCTTGGTGAGTCGTGCATGACGTTTATCCCTCTCCATCCTGACCTGAAACAAAGCTGTCATGGACAAGCAGACTCAGGTTTGAGCCAGGGCAAGGAAACCACTAACAAAACACATAAAATGCCCACAGGAAAGAAGGGGAGAGCTGCCAAGTCAGTGAACCTACACCCCAGCTGTGCTTGCCTGCCAGAACACATCTGTAGGTGGGATTACCAAATGACTGCCCGGGCAGGTTCCTGCAGCTCGCAGGTGAGGCCGCGGGTGCTCCCTTTGCCGTCAGCGAGAGCTGGAATGTGCACAACTTAATTAACAAAAAAATCATGTCTGCAGACATCTTTCACCACCCTCCCTCCCTCCAAACGATACGCCTCAGAGACAAACTGATTGAGGCAGGATAATTCTTTATTCCAGTGTGATTTCTGCCTGGCTGAGCAGCGTGGAGCTGGGAGCGAGGTGGGAGCGGTCAGTGCTGCAGCTGCTGTGGGATGGAGCCACTGCTGGTCACTGCTGGCCGCAGTCCCACACAAACCCTTTTGGTACCAGTTCTGCCACCCCTGTCCCCTCAGCCAGGCAGGGTCCAGCAGGTGGTGGTGGTCCCCCTCTGTTCCACCCTCATGAGACTCCACCTGCAGAGCTGCCTCCATCCAGCTCTGGGGCCCACAACATCACAAGGATGTGGAGCTGCTGGAGCAGTCCTGAGGAGGCCACAAAGATGCTCCAAGGGTTAAACTGCTCTGGAGCCAGGCTGGGACAGCCAGGGGTGTTCACCTGGAGAAGAGCCAGGGAGACCTCAAAGCCCCTTCCAGAGCCTAAAGGGGCTCCAGGAGAGCTGGAGAGGGACTTTGGATGAGGGCCTGGAGTGACAGGCCAAGGGGGAATGGCTTCCCACTGCCAGAGGGCAGGGTTGGATGGGATATTGGGAAGGAAGAGCAGAAGGTGTCCCTGCCCATGGCAGGGGGTTGGAGCTGGATGATCTCGGAGATCCCTTCCCACCCAAGTTCTCAGCATCCGCTGCAAGGGCTCGGTGTGAGGTGAAGGGTTCGCTGTCAGGGTCGGTGTTCGGGGAAGGGTTCGGGGGCTGGGGCACGGTCGGTGCCGAGCTTTCAGAGCCGGGCCCAGCCCCGTGTGGCGGCCGCTCCTCCCCACAGGCCGCTCCCGCCTNCGTGCCCGCTGCCCAGCGGCGACACCGCCCTGAGCCGCCTGGTGCGCCGCCTCCTCTCCGCCCGCCGCTCGCTCGACCTCTGCCTCTTCTCCTTCTCCTGCCCGCAGCTCGCCCGAGCCGTGCAGGTCCTGCACCGCCGCGGGGTCCGTGTCCGGCTGGTGACGGACGCGCAGTACATGGGGCTGCACGGCTCCCAGATCGGCCGCCTGCGCCACGCGGGTGAGCGCGGGGCGGGGACGGAGCCCGCACCGGGGCTGGCCCTGGCCCATTGCGGGGCTCGGTGAGCCCTGAGCTCTGTCTCACAGCCCCTGTGTCTGTGTCTGTGTCTCCGCAGGGATCCAGGTGCGCCACGACCAGCACAGCGGGTACATGCACCACAAGTTCGCCATCGTGGACCGGAGGATGCTCATCACAGGCTCTCTCAACTGGACCACCCAGGCCATCCAGAGCAACCGGGAGAATGTGCTGGTCCTGGAGGACACCGAGTATGTGAAGGCTTTTCAGGAGGAGTTTGAAAGGATTTGGGAAGAGTACAATCCTGCCAATTACAAGTTTTTTTCTGAAAGGCAGTAAAATGATTGAGCTGCCTTCACAGGGCTAATGGAGCATGAACACCCACAGATTTTATTATTATGTATAGACATCATTGTTTTGTCTATCGGGGTGTAACTTTGGTAAATGTCTCCAGAGAAGTGAAGTGTTCTCTGGCCCAAAATGCCCCATATCCCTTGCTGTGGGTCATTCCCGTGCTAGAGGGAATGTCACAGCTGTTTGGTTGTGAGGGTGACAGTGACAGAGCTGCACCCACAGGCATTAAGACCTTGGGCAGGCTCGTTGCTGTGCCCTGGTGCAGACCAGGTGTGTTCCTACAGTGCTGAGCGTGTGTTTCAGTGGTAAAAGGAACATTTTCCAACTCGGGATATGGAATGGAATTGTAGGCAATTCCCAATGGAATTGTAGCCCAAGGGCTCCTCTACACTGGTAAAAAAAGGAGAGAAAAGAGGGCCACAGCAGAGTTAAGAGGTTCTATAGATTAAGTGCCTCGGTTACATTTCTTGTTGGCATTAATTGTTGAAAGTTTGTAAAAGGAAATTCGTGGGAAATAGCAACAATTTTTAAGTTTTGATGGTGTACGTGTTTCAGTTAAAGGTTAGCAGAGCTCTGGTGTAAAAGATGCGCACAGATGGTGATGACAGCTTCTCTTCCAGCAAGGACCTGTGGGGAGGTCTGGAAGGAACAGAGAAAGGTTCTTGGGATCAGGGTTTATCTGGAGAGCAGACACAGCTGGAGCTGGGTCACCCACTTCGGGTGGGCTCTGGAAGCCCTGGCTCTTTCGGGTGTTGGGACACCGTGTCACAGTCTGTGCCCTCGCCTGGCAGCACCAGCCTGGGGACAGCGAGGGGACAGAGGTGACATCTCTGTCCCCACAGCTCAGTGTGGAACAAAGATGATGCAAACCTAAGAATTTCAAACTCGAAATAGTGTCTATGTAAGAATTGTTTTATACTGAATAGAAAGTGCCTTAATATCTCTCAAAGTGAAAAGAGGTTTTTATATTCTGTTACCATTTTTGTTACCAGTAGTGCTGTGATTGGCACTGTTAAATAAACCATTTTCACAGAAAACATCAACAGCCTCATCTGACTTTCACATTCCAATTCCTGTAGATCCTTATTAAGATATTTATGATACATGGACATTCCCAGATTTTAGATTTGTTCTGAGAAAGTTTGCATAGGAGAAAGAAAATTATGTTACCTGTATGGAAGCACCTAGGGAAGGTCATTCTCCAGTAAATCCCATTCATCAGAACTAGATTTAAACTACTTAAAATATATTATTGCTGTCAAAGTGCTGCCTGTTGAATTTCCTATGTGAAGTGTGACTATAAAAACCATCTCCCTTTTCATGCTCTGACCTCTGCCCTGTTCTTCCTTCTTTTTAGAAATAAACCTGTCACACACAGCATGCAAAGGGTGGTGCAAAAATAGTTTATTACCATATAGTTAATGTAAAGTTAGGTAATTATATTTACAAAGTAAAAATGATCAGCTACATCCAGGGGAGCCTAGCATGTCACACAAGGTTTGTGAGGAATAAATACAGTGAGAAAAAGTGACGTTTCCATTACAGCGAGCAGTTGATCAGGAATGGTGGCTCTTAAAAAAGCACTGGAATGAACTGGGAGTGGAAGGGAGAAGGGAAGAAGACAGGAACTCACACACATGGAGAAACAGGAGCCTTCCACACCCTTCCCCTTTGCAGGGGAAAAAAAAGATGAGAGGGCCCTGAGGCTGCAGCATCCAGCACTGCCCGTCCTGCTGGGCCTGCTCTGATGGAGCACAGCTGGAGCTGAGGACTGGCTGCTCTGTCACATCATCACAGAAACAACTCTGGGGAATGACTCCTTCACCCTCAGTGCTCAGTGCCCCTGGGCTGTTCCCTGGCACAGCCCAGCTGGGACCCCAGTCCCCATCGTTGGGCAGTCGGGTGAAGCTCTGCCCAGACACAGCCAAGGCTGAGCTGCCCCGAGGCCACTGGAGGAAGACAGACCATTAATACCTGAACTGCCACACCAGACACCACCCTCAGCCTCACAGAGCTTCCTCCCCCAAAACCTCCATCCTTCCAAATGATTCTTTAAACTCTCAAGTCACCCAGAACTCCAGGAAGGTGGACAAGGGCCAAGCCAGGGGATTCCTGCTTCCTACTTACCACAGTCTCCAGGACTTTACATGCTTTGCTTTCTCTAGGTGAGAACAAACAGTGAGTGTTCTTGTCCTGCACACAGGGTGAAGAAAGCATGAAGAAAAAAATCCTAATTGCACCCATTATTTATGAGTCCAGAACCAGCTGGGTTAGCTCAGCTGGTACCAACTTGTCAGGTTTCTCTAGTAAATCCCACACCCTGTTTCCTCAGCAGCCTCACACTGAAGTTGTTTCTCTCTGTTTGCAGCAGTGCTTTGGAACTTCTTGTTGTAGTTACACTGTGTTGGAAGTTACACAGTGAGTTACAGCTGGTGGCCACACTGCTGTGGGATGGGTGTGTGTGCAGGGGGGCTGGCAGGGAGTTGTTGCTGCTCTCTGTAACAACAGGGCACAGTTTGCACATACACAGAGTTGATGCTGCTATCAAACACAAAATGATTGAGTCCTCTGACTGGGAAAAAATACCCCAAATTTATAGCAAAGTAGGTTACAGGGGTCAAACAGACTCTACACAGTCTTGGGACAGGTACCTTCAAAGCTAAAGGCATAGATCAACAGAAAAGGTTTGAAAAGGTTTTTATAACTGTCCAAAAAAGCAGTTTATCAGGCAGATGGGGTGGGTTGGACACGTTACACTCGTTCCTCCTCTCCCAACCCACACTTGGGGCCTCTGTGCTACAAGACTTAAAAATCAAACCCACAACTCAGTCACAAAAGAGAACCCTCTGCAAACTGCTGAGGAATAAATATTTACACTGCACGCTTGGAATACTATACAGGTATTAAATTACTTTTGTTTTTAAAAAAGAGAAGAATAAGAAAGCTTTTTTTTTTTTTTACCTTAAAAAATGGAAAAAAATACAGAGCAAAGGCAAACCACAGCAAGTGTGTGTGTGCTTGAGTGTCCACAACAAACTGAGTATCCAAACCAGGAGAAATATGCAAAGGTCTTGTGGAAATGCCATCAAATAGAGTAGTACAAAATGTGAGCACTTTTACTGCAGCCCAGCTCTCTGGTACCAAAAAGAAGGGAACTTTCTGGTTTGCAAGCCAGCACCAACTCTAAGCAATTCTATTTTTGAAACATATGAACACAATTTGCTTCTTTTTTTAGTACATGGGCAAAGAAAAGGTGACATTTAAAGAAGGATTCTGTCTGGCTCAGGGGAGATGGTGCAAATGGGAGGAAAATTTTACTCAGGAAAAAAAAAGATTACTTGGAACCGATGAGGCTCCAAGACCTGAGCCTTCACTGCACTTGAGTTCTCCCAAACCTCCCTTTTTGGTGCTGTCAATAGTGTGGAGTGATGCAGAATGCAGCAGCTTGCCCACACACTTTCTAATTTAAATAGCCACTGATTAATCCCAAAAGATGAAGCCTGGAGCAGGAAGAAGCAGGAGGATATCTGAGGATCCCTGCTCTGAGTGAAAGGACTTCTCCCTTTATTTTCAAGGACTGGGCTCTGCAGGAATATTTCAGTTTGGGGATGTTATTGGTGCTGCAGGTTCTTTTTCTTTACAGTAAAGGCAGGTAAAGTGCTGCCCCTTGCCTTGGAGAGATGCTCAGAATCCCCAGTGAGCCCAGAACCCTCAGCAGGGGTTCAGAACATTTGGCTGCATAAGGCACCTTCCTTCCTCCTCTTCCTCTCAGTGACCCCCAGAATTCACAGCTCCCCCCCTAAACACACCCCAAACATCCTTCCCAAGCACTGCCCACAGAGGATGCAGCTGATCCTGATGATGTCAAGGCCACTGCTCAGCCCTGTCTGCACAGCAGACCAAGATTCTCCATTTATTTTTCCAGAGGAGCCCAACTCCCCCATGGAAATGCCTGCTCCTACAAGCCAGAGCACATGAGCAGGATTTGCTGGGAAAGAAAGGGCAGGGTCCACATGGCAAGAAGGAGACCAGAATGTTCTGCCTGGTTGGCTGGAAAGGGCAAAGTCCCACCCCAAGTCTAAAGAGAAGAGGAGGAGGAGGGTTCTAGAGCCAGTGACATCCTGCAAGGGAAGAGCAATGACAATGAAAAGGCCCACGTGCCATCCCAAATCCATGCTGCCTCCCATGGCCTCTGCCAGCAGATCAGAACTCACCAGGGACCCAGAGCAGGCAGGGATGAAGTGTCTGGAGAGGTGATCCAGGTGGGTCACAGCAGGAAGGTCCCCAGGTTCTCCAGTGCCCAAATCATAGACGTGAACTCAGATGCAGTGACTGCACATCCACACACCTGAGGGCACTGCTGATGAGGAAAGGCTTTGTATCCCACAGGTTGAGTATCCTTCCTACCCTGCTCCCATCTCCAGGACCTCCAGGCACACCCAGGCTCACAGAGCATCCCAGCAGGAACAGCTGCTGTGCCCTCTGCAAGGTGCTGCCATCCTGCCTGGGGACAAGAGGGGCTCCTCTGGGCAGGGCCAGCTGCCAAATCCTGCTGTGAGGTGCCAAGCTGGACACTTGGCCATGGCAAGGCCACACAAGCTGCACAAGAGCCTGATTCCCACCATGGTTCAGTGATACCGTGTCCTGCTGAGGGTTTGGTGGCTCAAAGAAAGAGATTCTGCTCCCAGGAGGATGAAGGTAACTCCAGCAGCTGCTGTGGTCCAGCCTGGCAGGACTGAGGGTGGCTCCACCAGCCCCGTGGGGCTCTGAGAGCTGTGCATGTACCAACCACCAGACCCAAAAGCAGCAGGGAAACACTGGGAGCTGCTGGCCTCAGCCTTGGCTGAGTGCCTGAAGGACAAGAGGAAGCTCTGCTCTGGGTGAAGGCCAGGATATCTTCCACATCCCAGCCTGAAGAGGTCACTCAGCACCCAAGCAGGCTGGGAAGCCAATGTGCCAGAGTCTCCTTCAGCCCTGGTGACCTTCCAGGTGGCATCTTGAGATTTATCCTGGGATGAAGCTCCACACCTGCAAAGCAGCTTCTTCTAAGAAGCCTCTGCTCAGCTGGCTGTGACCATCTAGTGCTACCAGCTCCTCATCCCTTGGTTTGTATGCATTTATCTGCCTCACGGTGCTGAGTTGTATGTTTTAAATACAGAAGCTATTAGGACTGAGAAGGTCTGAAGCACATACTGGTTTTGAGATCTTTATTTCAGGAAAAGATTAAAGAATTAAAATAGGAGCTGCCCTGCTGACAAGAAGAGTTGAATTCAAGAAGCTGGTAAAAAAGGAGCATTATATGCATTGAGCACTGTGCATTTTCAGTCAATATTGGCTCTACTTTCTACTCTACTTTCCTTTGACTAGGAAAAGGGAGTTTCACATGCGCACAGACCCTGGGATACACGGGATTCAATGAGAGGAAGGGAGTAACAGCAAAAAAAAAAAA
>WBNO01019856.1:160436-233786 GCA_013400575.1 Peucedramus taeniatus | reverse complement strand
AAAAAAAAGAAAAAAAAGAAAAAAAGAAAGAGAGTGCTGGGCTTGATCTAACAGAGGCAAGAAAGTGATCTTACAGCTCGGCCCCTGGAACATCAACTCCGACCACCAGCGAGACGGGAGCGAGGACGCGCCGGCGGGGCCGACTCGATGGTGCACTTCAGTAGCTGCAGCTCCCCATCCACAACCACCTGGGCAGCCACCAAAGCTTGCCAGGCTTCGGTGGCACCTACATTCAGGACACGGCACAGTCACGGGGCAGGAGAATCACTTCTTGCATCCTTCTCCAGCGAGATGTCAGTGTTGTACCTCCAGGCCGCGTACGCCGGCACGGGCTCGCGCTCCCCGACGGCTTCCCCCGGCTTTCCCCCCTTGTAGGTGCAAGCAATGCAGTCGAGATCAATGGTTAGATCAGGCTCCTGGTGTGCTCTGAGCACGGGGTCTCTAGACAGCAGTAAGAGCTCGGTCTGGCTGACACCACCCAGGCCCTGCTCGCTCTTCCCGACAGAGCTATAGCTTATTAACAGGCTACTGAGCCTTAATACTGACACTTAGTGTAATGGTTTACAGTAAAGAAAGGATTCTCCTACAAAGCGCCGAAGAGAGCGGGGGGGAAAACCCCACTCCAATCCCTTCCTCTCCCTCTCAGAGTCTCTGGAGCATCTCACAAGCAGGGAAAGGAGCCGGGGAGGCGAGGGGGGGGCACCGCCACCGCGGCGCCGGGTCCCGTCGGGGCGTCAGGACGAACGACATCGCAAGGAACGAGAGACAAACGGTGCTGGTGCTGTGCTGCCTCAAGCTGGGAGGTGCGCGTGGTCAAGCGGAGCGGGGAGAACTAGTCTTTCTTCAAGTCCCTGGATTCAAAAAGCTTCAGGCGTTCTTGCACAGTCAGGCCTTCCTTCAGACTCTGGGAGAGACAAAAGACAGAGAGCGTTGGGGCACGGGGGAGGGAGCGGCGCTCAGGCAGAGACAGGAATGGGCTCCTGGGAGGAGGATTAGTGGCACATGCTGAGAGAGAACACACGGTTATGGAGGGCAGTTACTGACGGGCAGGGCCTCGAGACAGGGTGAGATTGCAAATGGACCAGGCGACGAACCAGAAGCAAATGAGAGGCACATCATGCTGCAAGCAGGATTAGCTGACTTGGGAATGACCCCCTGTCCTGGGGTGACTTTATGATGCTCGTATCCCCATTCATCTGTTCAGCTCAGAAATAAGTTTTGAACCTTTAAGACTGGTTCTGTGGGTGAAGGGGAAGAAGAAGCACACAGAAATATTTTCCTGAACTGGCTGGGGGAGAGGCTGCTTTAATCTGCTTTCTAGAGGAATCCCTTCAGAGGTTCTCTCCCAAATTTGCCTAAACCAGGATATCCCGGAGCTCACAGGGCACTGCTGGATGGGGCAATTCCAGCGGGGGAGCCCAGGCAGGCCAGCTGGGAGCTGCTATGCTGAAGCCCCAGGATGCTGAGCAGGACCTGCAGGCTGGTCCTTCCCTGCCTCCCACACCCCTACAGCACCCACGGGGACAGTGCTGGCTCCACTCCATGCAGGATTTGCTCAAGAAACCTTGGAAACTGCTGTGTGCTGCCAGTGACCCTCTCACCCCTTCTCTCACCCCACCCTGGGACTCTCCCAAGCCACAGGTGCCTTGACAGCCCAGGGTTAGACAGAGGACTCCTAAAGGCTGCTCAGGTCTGGCAGGCTCTGATGGCTGATCCAATTCAGATCCAGCATCCAGATTTCAAGGCACAACTCTCAGCTGGCCAGCAGCCCCCTGGCATTTGGAATTGTAAAATCCATCAGCAACACACGGGGACACAGCAGAACAGCACTGAGAGGGGCAGAAACCCACAAACAAATTGCCTGACTCCTGCAGGACAGCTTTACATTGAAACCAGCCTGAGGGGATGCACCAGCCTAATGCCAGCTCCCTCCTGCAGCCCCACACCTGTGGCACGAGAGACTGAGGAGAGCAAAGCATTAGGTGGTGAGTTGTCCCTGTAGATGAGGAGGCACAGCCACCTCCCACCCCTAAAAACAGCCCCCACAGCCAGGGCTCTGCCCCTCTGTACCCCACTGCCTGTCCCCCCTCCACAGCTCTGCCTGCCAGCCCCATCCTTGGAACTTGTAAGGAATTCATGCTGCAGCTGGAACATTATTTGCTTTTCAGACCAAGACTTGGCACCTTCAAAGGCACAGACTGGAGGGATGGAAATCAGCTCCTAGGAGGAAAGTCTGAGGGAACTGGGATTGCTGGCCTGGAGAAGAGAAGGCTCAAGGTGACCTTAGGGCCCCTTCCAGAGCCTAAAGGGGCTCCAGGAGAGCCAGAGAGGGACTCTGGAAAGAGCCTGGAGTGACTGGACAAGAAGAGATGGCTTCCCACTGCCAGAGGGCAAGGTTAGATGGATATTGGGAAGAAATTCTTCCCTGTCAGGGTGGTGAGGCCCTGGCAAAAGGTGCCCAGAGAAGCTGTGTCTGCCCCTGGATCCCTGGCAGTACTCAAGGCCAGAATGGATGGGGCTTGGAGCAAACTGGGATAGTGGAAGGTGCCCCTGCCATGACAGGGGGTTGGAACTGGATGACTTTTCATCCCTTCCAACCCAAACCATTCTGTGATTCCATGATCCTACTATCAGGCAGCCACCTCCCCTCTCCTTTCCCTTCCCTGGCTGTGGGACTGTTCTACCACAGCAGCAGGTTGGGCTTTTGGGCTGCATTTTCCTTCCCATGTATTTATCAAGGCAGGACTCCATGATAAACTTGCCCCAAGGCTGTGCAGATTCCCATGGTTACTGTATTTCTGGAAATGTTTTTCCTCCCACAGGCCCACAAACACAGAAGGGCTTTGCCAGGCAGAATGGAAATGAAAGCACTAAATTGGACTGAATTTCCAAATGCTGTGTGCTCTCTTTCCAAGGGGCAGCAGAGTCTCCTGGGATGAGAGTCTCTGAGCACACACTTCCTAAAGGAAGTTTACTTTGGGCCTCTTTAAATGGGAGCAGCTCATGCATTCCAGTTCTCACATCTGATTTCTCAGTGTATGGAAAGAGACACCAGGAATCATCAGCCTGTTCTGCCTGATGGCACAAATTCCAGCAAATTCAGCCCCTGGGCAGTCCCACAACCATTTCAGTTGCTGATGAGGAGAGCCTGATGAAGTGAGACTAATGCAGGATGATATCTGTGATAAAGGGATCTTCCAACAGACTTCCTGGGGCTCTCCACCCACCATGCTGGGAGCTCCCCTCTCTTCCAACCCATCTGCAGGTGCTCCCTGCTCTGCAGAGCTCTGCAGTCTTTGCCACGGGCCAGGAAATTCACTATTGCTCCACTTAATGGAGATATCTGGCTCATTAGAATCAGCCTAATTTCTTATCAGCTCCCTTCTTTTGCTGGATGAGCTTGGAAGCCTTGGAGGCTCAGGGATGGAGAGCAGGAGGAGAAGGTTACTGGGCAAGGAAGATTCTTGCTCAGGCATGGATCAACCTGAAAAAGCAGCAACTGTGGGTAAAGGAAATTAGGGCAGTCCAGGACATTCCCTGCACAGCTGAGATAGGTGAGACCATTTTCCATGCTCCAGGCTGTTATGGGAATTACACTTAAAGGCATCCCAGACTATTCCTGCACCTGGCCAACAGCAAAACAGGTGTTTCCCTATGAGACCTGGACAGTGCTGGAGTTTAGTCTGAGGCATGCAGAGTCATTCAGGCATGCACACTCAGTGTCCCACGCTCCCAACACAGTACAAAAGAGGAAAACGTGCCCCACCATGTCCAAATCCCACCATGTCCAAATCCTCTCCGTGGTGATGAGCTGTGTTGGTGAGGGTGGGAAGAGCAGGAAGACAAAAAGCCATATTCCCCAGGGAAGAGGCAGAGAGACTGTATTTCACACAGATCTTGGGTACTCTGTTCTCCCCTCCCCTTCCCCTTCGCCCAGGAGAAGAATTAGCAGTGAATAAACCCGTCAGTCAGTCAGTCATTAAGAGGAGGAGGGCTCTAGTTTGGCAGGGAGGTGTGAGCAGTGCATGCAGAGGTTGGGCCGCTCCCGTGGTGGCTGCGGCGCTGGGCGGGTGCCCGTGTGTTTACCTACGTGGCAGGGAACCTGGACTCGGGTTCATTTCAGTTATCCCATGAGACCTGCTCAATAACGGACTGTTGAAGGAAAAAGCAAAATAAAACAAAAAAAAAAAGAACAAAAACAAAAGAAGAAGCTCATAAATCCCAAGTGAATTTGCGCTGGCGCAGCCCCAGCCCCCCCATCCCGCAGCGATGCCCTGGCACAGCCCCTGCTTCTTCTTCTCTCCTTCCCCACCAAGCAACACACATGGGGACCACACAGAAAGTGATCTGAGTTGAAGTGGTGAAGCATAAGAGTGGCCCAGTAGGTCTGGGCTGCCCCAAAATGTGCAGAAGTCTCTCTTTGTTCACTGGGTGCAGTGCAGACACCCCAAGCTGAGGAGCTGCTGCTCGCAGAGCTCCGAGTGATTCCCCACATGGGCACTGAGCTCAAAGTATTTTGCCTGCCCTGCAAGGGCCCAACCACTTCAAACATCAGCAAGAGACACCAGGTGAGAGGCAAAGCAGGTTTGCTCATGCTGAGCTTCCTCCCAACTGCCCTGTGTTTAATGCTGACTCCTGATCAGCATTATTTGCCCTTCCTTATCCCTGCAGTCCCACATGATGTAAGTGGCTGCCAAGGAGAGCTTGGCACAGCATCACTGGGCTTTGGGATCAACAGCAAGCACAGAAGGACCACAGAAGCACAGGACCATCTGCACCACATTAACACACAAGCAAAGTGTGTGTTAAATATGCCCAGGACCCAGACATGGCTGATACACATAAAGACAAAAAATCTTGCAGTGATGAACACTAAAACTAGAATGATGTTCACATTTCCACCTATATTTCAACTGAAAAGAAGGAGCAGATACTGGGATAGTCCTCCTGTGAAAGACCAAAGAACAAGGAGAACATCAGCCTTTTTTCCAACCAGGGAGCAGCTTCACGCCTCCATCTGAGCAGGGTCTGGAGTGGGGGAGTGGGCCCTGCCTAGCTGCACAGTCACTCCTTTTACAGTAAAAAACCATCCAGGCTAGCACTAGTGGCTGGGAAATTCTTGATTTTGTTCCCCTGCCCATTTCTTCCCATTTGGGATCCCCGTCAAAGAGAAATGCTGGGCATTCCTCATTCCCATCCCACTGGGCAGGACATCTGAGCTCACCTTTGACCTGATATTCCTTAGTTGCCGGCTAACACTGGATCTGTCTTTCTTCAAGAAATCAGGGTTGCTTTTTGATTTCATAATATCTGGGAAGAAGCAAAAGAAGTGGGATTAGCCTGGTGCCCACTGCCTTCCTGCAAGGACAAGGCTGAGGCTTTGCCCTCCCAGCCCAGGAAAGAGCCCCGATGAGCCCAACTCCTAGCGCTGCCCCAAGGGCAGAGGGGGCTTTTGGGCATCCCTGCATCACAAGGTTTTCCTGATGCAAAATGCCAGAAGGCTTTCAAAGCCCATCAGCTTTGGGTTGGAAGGCCAAGTCCTACACTCAGACCCGTTACTGCACAAGGGTTTGTACTCCAGGATTCCCGTGTTAGCTCGGGACACCCAGGACTGCTTAGAGCTGCTGGAGGAGGACTGACCATATCCCGATACAGTGGTGTTCACAGGGGATTTCTCTCCCTGAGCTTCTGTGGCTGCTTTCAGCTGCTCTTTCAACCTGCTGATATCACAGTCTGCCTTGGCCTTCACGATGCTCAGCTCCGTGTAGATGTCTTTGTACTTGTCGCTGGCGTATTTCTTATCCTGGCAAGGGAACAAGAACAACCCGATGGAGCCAGACAGACAGCTGGAGCCGAGGGGTTTGTGGATGCACTGAAGAGGAGCTTGGCAAATGCTGACGGAAGAAGAGCCGGCAGCGGGAGAGAGGCTTGGCCAGGGCAACACACGCCCTCGGAGCTGCTTCCAACAGCAGGGAATGGAGACAGGCAGAGAGCTGAGAGCCAAGGGCCAGCACACAGCGCTGCCCGTGCGTGCAGCCCCTCAGCTACAGGGCTGTTAGTGGCTTTTCATTTTAGCCAAGACACAGAATTCAAGCAGAATTCCCAGAAATGGCCTTGGCTTGTCCAGAGCAAACCAGTTCCACCGCTGCGAGGCTGGGCAGATCTCTAACACTGATTGTTTGTGCCATTTAAATCTGGTCTGATGTGACAGTAAATGGGGAAATCACGCTGAAAAGGATGTTTTCCCACACTGTCTCCTTTGTGGGGTAAGTCTTAAGTTGATACATGGAGTGCTTTACTGATGACACCGAAATGGGTATTGAATTACATTCAGGGGAAAAATTAAATATGGTTTCAAATCGAGGTGTAAATGAGCTGAAATCTAAGCACAGACACTCAGGAGCAGAGCACAGTAAGAGGATTTGCAGAACCACCCCTGGCATTACCCTCAGTGCTGTCTGCAGCTCATCTTTGAGGGAGCTGATCTCCTGCTTCAGGTACTGGATTTCAGATTCTTTCACCCGCAGCAGGACCTGTGGGAACAAAAAACAGCATCTTTGCACCTGAGCAGACACAGTGTGACACCTGCTGTACCCAGTGGCAGTCAAGTCAAGGGCTGGAGACTCAGCCCCATGCCAGCACCACAAAGCCTCTGGTCCACCCATATTCTGCTTCTCACAATAAAACTCCTCCTGGTTCTCTCAGGAACTCGCCCAAGCTTGCAGTGCTGATGTGCTCCCTGCACACCCCAGTTTCTGTCCCCACTGCTCTGCATGGATTGGATCCCAGGGACAAGCAGGGGCTGCAGAAGGAAGAGCGAGTGTCTGGCTCAACATGGTGAGGAGATCAGGACCTCACAATCTCCTGGCCTCATGCAGCTCATGATAACAATGCTGACCAGCCACGAGAGCCGACTGGGGAACAGATGGCTGTGACACCTCCAAGGCTGTGACACACTCCTGGGTACACAGCACTTGTGCCCACCCACGTGCCTCTCTGCAGAGCTCACCTCCAGCTCGTAGGCGTCCTTGCCCTGCGTGAGAGGCGACCCAGCAGCCTCTCCCCCGCCCTCCCCGGTCAGCAGGGTCCGCAATCGCGTGATCTCCGCAGCCAGGCGGTTATTCAGCTCCTGGGAAGAGGAGGAGGAGAGCCGTTGTGGGAAGGGGGAGCATGGCCACCGCTCAGCACGGAGCCCATGGTGACCAGGGCAGGGAGCCTCACCTGGTTGTGGGCGTTGAGCTCCTGGTTCTCCCGCTGGCACTGGCGGAGGGCCTGCCTCTCAGCCTCCAGCGCCTGCGCCAGGTGGGCGTTCTCCAAACACTTCTGGGAATACTGCTCCGAAAGCACCTCCAGCTCCCGCTGCACCGACTGCAGCTCCTCCCTGCAGAACACACATGGGGGTAGTGCCCTCTCCACACACATATATCCCCAGGCCCGTTCTTCCTTCAGCATCCCAGGACAACCCAACAGGGAGCTAAGCACCGAGGATGAGCATATTCGCTTTGGGAAAAAAAACTCAAGGCCAGAACAAGTCAACTTTTCCCTCTCCTGGCAGAGCCATGCTTGGGCAAGAAAAGGGGCAGGAGGTTGCTCTCTCAGAGGTTAAGTGGCAGAATTTTCTGAAGTTTGCAAAAACCGAGATCTATCAAAATCTACCAATGTGAAGTTCTTCCTTGTGGGGGTGGGGAGGCCTTGGCACAGGTTGCCCAGAGAAGCTGTGGGTGCCCCATCTCTGGAAGTGTCCAAGGCCAGGTTGAACATAGCTTGGGGTAAGCTGGGATAGTGGAAGGTGTCCCTGCCCATAGCAAGGGTCTGGAATGAGATGAGCTTTAAGGACCAAACCATTCCAAACCATTCCAGGATTCTAAGTTGGCTCTGGGCACTCAGGACAAGGTGTATTTGCACACCTCCCCAATTTATATACATGTACCAAGATTGATAAAGCTGACAGGCAGCCCTGTTCAGCTCCCAGGGGAGGACAGCCTTGCCATGGAAAGCTCAGAGCTTCCTCCTCACCTTTTGAACAGACCCACTGCTGCAGCTGTGTGAAAAGCAGCACTGGCTGCTCATTTGCTACTTCTGGAGAACATAAAGCAGCTATTCTGGGTAATGTGGGAACATTGACCTGGAGCCTGAAAGATTATGGGCAACCGGGAGGCTCTGATGGATGCAGCTGGGTCGGGACTAAGGGAAGAGGCCCCTGAAATAACCCCAAACTCATTGTCAGAATCAAATGGGAGAGAAGGGTCTCCCACACATGATCTCCCTACCAGATGGTGACAGAGGACAGTGATGGTCTTACAGGTACTGCCTTCGGAGGGCCTCGATGTCGGCGTTGACGCTGCTGATCTGGGAGCGCTGGGACTTCTCCAGCTCCCGCTCCAGCTCCTCCCGGTGCGCGTTCTTCATGGCTTCGATGGCTGTGAGGGGCAGCACAGTGTTAGCACCCAGCACCCTGCACCCCCATGGGTGGGTTTTTGAGTTTTTGTTCATTTCTTAAAGGAACAAAACTGAAGTCATCCCTGCAAATCTCCCACTGCTTCACGGCCCCTTCGGTCTGTGCCCCAGCTGCAAAGGGGTTTCTGCAAATCCTGCTTTTTAACAAGAGTCCAAATGATTGTTCCCTTCACACATTGTTTCCTGGACTGTGGGACTCCTAATGCAGAACCCCTGAATTCCAGTGTTTTAACATTCCCTGGTGCACTGAAGAATGAATTCAGTGTGGAATTGGCAATAATTTAACCACAGGAATGACTAATGTCTTTCGGAGCTGGAATGCAAAACAGATCAGACTGTGTAACAGCCAAAGACAGGGATACCAAGCCTGGAGAAGGATCAGAAGATGGGCACCAAACCTGGATGACCAGGAGATGAACCTCCATCTAAAACATCTTTCCCACAAGCCCATTCCCATCTCCCTGTGCAGCCCACCCAGCCCTCATTCCATCCCTACTCTGCTCCTCAATGCAGCCAACACCACCCCCATGTCCCCATCACTACAGAGCTGCCCCACCCACGGGGTCCCTCTGGTACCTGAGATGGTGGCAGCCGTTTCCTCTGCCAGCAGGCGATCCTTCTCCTCCCGCAGCTTCTCCAGCTCCCGCTGGTGCTGCCGCTGCAGGTCCTCGATCTTCTTCTGGTGCGTCTCCTCCATGGCTGCAAAGCCCCTCTCACATGTTGCCTGCAAAGGGAGGAGGGGAAAGGGTTGGCCCAGGAACACAGGGCCGGTGCCAGGGTGGTGGGGAGCCCACCAGGAGCCACATGCCAGCAGGCAGCTCAGCTCCCCAGGTCCAGCAGGGATCTTCTGCTTCCCCAGCCATGGAGCACGATGGATCTCGCAAAGGTCAGGGCTTGTCCTGTAGTTGTTCAACCCGCGATAGCTCCAGGGAAAAGGATGCACAGGGGCAGAGCCAGTTGGGGAATGCAAATATATGTCAAAAAAACAACCAAAAAAAACCTTCTGTGCCCCTTCTGCTCTTTTCAATGCCTGTTTTTTTCAGTGTCTGGGTGTAAGGAAGATGACATGACAGCAACAGTATCTTAATTCCCAAACAAGTATTGCTACAAATGCTGCAGGGAAAATTACTTGCTAATTGAATTGCTAGGAAAGAACTCGGGCCAGGACACAGGAGGAGCAATTTGGGGAGTTGGGATTCACCAGGGGTGAGGTCCTGAATTCCTGCCTGGCCCTTCTGTTCCCAGCTCAGCTGCCAGCCCAAGCACATCGGGATCCTGGATGGACACACGGCTGCGGGACACGGACAGGACCAGCAAAGCCACAGGCAGGCCCAAGCCACGAGGGAAGAAGGGGCACACACTGGGGACAAGGTGCTGAGCCCCATCAGGCAGCTTAGGACAAACCTGATGCCAAGCACTGTACAGGGCTTTTCCCCTTAACGACACAAGCTGGCTTTATTCCCTGATTTCAGCTGAGCTCCCCTTGATTAACACCAGTGTTTTCTGTGGAAAGTGAGAACTGTCACCTAGGGACATCTGGGATCCCATGGGAAATTTTAGGGGGACAAATTCACTCCCCCAGTGGCAAAAGTGCTCAGGACAGCCCAACACCACTGACCCTCACTAACATACACTCCTCAGCATAACTTTCTTGGTTAATGCTCTGTTACCTATCCTCATTCCCAATTTTTGCTTTGGTGGTTTTTTCCCCTCCAATTTAATTTATAATCCCAAGGCATTCTTCACTTTCCCAGCCTTGTTTGTTTGTTTGTTTGTTTGTTTTTTAAACTTCTAACTCAGTGCCAGAACCTGCCTGGACTTGGCTGTGGCACAGAGCAGCCCTGCAGGATTCTTCATTACACCCAGAATCATAGGATATGCCAAGTTGGAAGGGATCCACAAGGATCATCAAGTCCAACTGCTGAAACATCTCTAATTTTGGAAGAAAAAGGTGTATACTCTGCCATAGGTCTGGCTGTAGATTCACTATTTAATGTATTGTAAATGCATTGCCATAAATCCACATGTACAAATCAGTACCTCATAGAATCACAAAATGGTTTGGGTTGGAAGGGACCTTAAAGCCCATCCTGTTCCACCCCTTGCCAGGGGCAGGGACACCTTCCTCCATCCCAGGTTGCTCCAAGCCTTGAACCTGGCCTTGGACACCTCCAGGAATGGGTCAGCCACAGCTTCTTGTGGCCACCTGTGCCAGGACCTCACCACCCTCACAGGGAAGAATTCCTTCCTAATATTAAATCTAAATCTACTCTGCTTCATCTAAAGGTCATTCCCCCTTGTCCTGTCACTTCATGCCTTTGTCAAAAGCTCTCTTGGAGCCCCTCTAGGAACTGGAAAGGGTTCTAAGGTCCTCCTGGAGCCTCCTCTTCTCCAGGTTGAAGAGTTACACTTCTACTGATGTTACTGGTGCTACTGATGTTACATTCTCCATCAGGTTTTTAAAAGAATGGAGCACATTCAAACCTCTAGTTTGGGCAGGTTTCCAATCACTTGGTTGGCTTTCTGACCACCACTGCTTAATTCCAATAGGATTCAGCAAAACTACTGCTCTCCCCAGGCTAAAACCAGCTTTTGGCTGGAGCTGAGCCACATTTCACCCCCAGCTCAAATGTGTGCTGGATCTTGTGGCTGGAAGCAAGCTCTCCCACATTTTTGCTGATTCTTAAGAGCAAGTGGTCTGTGAAAGCCTCACTGGCTCAGCCTCTGCATTGCTGCCCTTTTGGCTTCCTGTTCAACCTGGCAGCCTCCCCTGGTGCTGCCAGAGTCCTCTACAACCCTGAACTCACTTCTTAACTGAGAATGCTCTCCTAGGAAAAGCAAACCACCAAACCCATTTTTTTTAAGATGCTGGATGATCTCAAGCCAGTTTTACAGCCAGTCTGACTGGTGGGGCAATTTGAACGGTGGTGTTTCATTGCCACTGGGTTTCTCTGCACCTCACCTGGGTGTTCTGTAACTGTGCACTCTTTGTTGTGTACAGAATTACTGTGTCCAACACCAGCATGATCCTCGCAGCCTCCTGCAGAGGAGCTCTGCTTTGCTACAGAATTTGGCATCTGTTTGCAGCTACTTTCCCTAGGAACATACATTTTGAGAGCATCGAGTTTCCATTTCATCCTGCATTTTGAAGGCAGCAGAGACAGACTGGAGATTTGATCAGACTGGGAAAGACAGAGCTGAGGAATGCTTTTAAAGGGAAGTCACAAAAAAAATGTATGTGTTGGGTACAAGGAGAAACGCTGAGGTCTTCATGTTGAAGGAGAGTGTGATGTTATCAAGCTACTTTGAAACTCTTTCTCTCCCACTCCACTCAAAGAATCAACCTTCCAGACCACCTCCAAAAATCCACCTTCCCAAGCCCTCAGCAATGCATTTAGAAT
Organism: Peucedramus taeniatus; assembly: GCA_013400575.1. Classification (NCBI taxonomy): domain Eukaryota; kingdom Metazoa; phylum Chordata; class Aves; order Passeriformes; family Fringillidae; genus Peucedramus; species Peucedramus taeniatus. The sequence goes on along the minus strand of WBNO01019856.1, from coordinate 221,928 downwards.
ACCCCAGCATGGAGAAAAAGGAAACACCATGCTTTACAGAAGCCTGGCTAATACTCTGGGGCTTCTTTCAGCACACTGGCTCCTTCAGGGGATCCCCTTGGTTTGCCAAGCGAACCCTGGGACTGCACGTGCCCTCCCACACTCTCAGCAGCAGAAGGCAGAAAGTGTTAAACATATCAAGACCTTTAGGTTTTCAAAGTCTTTCTGGTATTTTTCCCTCAAAGTGGAAGCGTTCCCCTCCAGATGTTTGTTCTCCAGCTCATCCCTCATGACGTTCATCTGGGCCTCCAGCTCCTGGATGCGTTCCCTCAGGCCGTGCATGGAGTCCGGGTCGCTGCCGGGGTCCTGCCCGGTGCCACCTGCCTCGCCGGCCACCCAGGTGTCCCCAGCGCCCGGGGCCACCGCGGGGGACGCCTCTGGGTGCTGCCTCTGGTACTCATCGAGGGTCTCTTGCAGGCGCTGCAGGTTCTGGCTGTAGTGCTCCTGCAGCGCCTGCAGCTCCTCGCCGTGGATGACCTGCAGCTCCTTGATCTTGGCCTGGAACTTCTCCTCCAGCGTCTGCATCTGCTCAAGGTGATACTGCTCCATGTTCTGCTTGTCGCGGACAACGGCGTCCAGCTGGTTGAGACCTTCCATCCTCTCAGCCTTCAGGGCATCCTCTGTCCTGTTGAGCTGCTCGATCACGTTTCGGATCTCCTCCTCGTACCGCCCCTGCAGCTCGCTCAAGCTCTTGCTGTGCTCGTGCCCTTCCTCCTCCAAGAGCCTCCGCTGGTTGTCCAGCTGGGACACCTTTGCCTTGAGGTCAGCGTTCTCCCTCTCCAGCACAGCGATCACCTCGCTGTACTCGCCCTGCTGCTTCCTGAGCAGCTCCTCGTACTCGTCCCGCAGGAGAGACACCGTCTTCACGCGCTCCTGGCACAGCGCATCCATGCTCTGCAGGGATTCCTTGTAGGACTTCATCTCCCTCTCGTGCTCCAGACGGACTTTGCAAGCGGCGTAACAAACCTGAGCCTGAACGATGGCATCGTGGACTAACAAAGACGAATACCGCTCCAGGTCTCCCATGCACGAACGGTAGGAAAGACCCTGGGATATCTTCAGGAGCTTCTGACAGTCTCTCATGGCCTCCTCAGGAGGCAGAGAGAGTAAGGCAACAGATATCTCCTTCAGAACATTGGATTTGTCCTTTAGCTGCTGGGCAAGATCTTCCTGAAGGGAAACAAGAGCTTCACTACTACGGTCTGGGGCGCTGCCAGTCTCCTCCACCTTGGCTAATTCCTGGCACGGCACCATTTGGACACGGCTCCCATCCCAAGAGATCTGGGCTCTTTCTGAAGCATCTTTCTGTATTTCAAGTGCTTCAGAAATCTGGTGCATAACTCTGTCAAACTCAGGAGTCCTGTATGCTTTGATGATCTCCTCCAACATGCACTTGTGCTGCTGGAGAGCTGTTTTGGTATTATGGAGCTCTTCTTCAATTGCTTTTAACCTCTGATGAAAAGATTCTCTCATTTTCTCTGCAACAAACCCAAGTTCTGCCTTGATCAATGTAGCATCTGCTACAGCACTGAGAAAACATGGGGAAAAGCCCAAACTTGTTTCTGTTTTACCCTCAGCTTCTCCTTCTCTAGTACTCAAATGTGCTCTCAGCTCCTCCACCTGACTCCAAAACTCCCCTTCCAGCAGCAGCTTTTTAGACAGGATGCTGGCCAAATCATTGGCTGTATGAGAAACACTTGCTGGCTCCAACAAAACCACCTCGGCCGTTCCCTGGATCTCTCTCAGAAGCTGGGCTATCTCAGAGCTGGCATTTTTCAAAGACTCTGCTATTTGGTTGATGAGAGAGGCCTCAAATGCCACTCTCTCAGAAAGCCCCCTCAGCTGGCCGGTGTCAAACACATCTGCTTGCTGCTCCTTGGAGACGTGCTCCTCTTCTCCCAAATCCCCGTCTTCTGGAGCGGGGCTCTCCGTGGTGAGGCTTTCACTCTGCTGATACTCTGATGGGACTGGCGCTCCACTCAAGGCTTGGATTGCATTTGATAAAGTTGTTTCCATGCTGGACAGAGTAACAAGGAACAAATCACCCTCTTTATCCTTGTCTGATTTGGGCAAGGATCTTAGCTGCTCCCTGCACTTCTCTAAGCAAGTCAGCGCTTGATCGTTTTTCATCTGGAAACCTCCCAGCTCGCTGACGTGACTTTCTATGAGCTTGAACTTTTCCTGCCTCTCGCTCTCCAGCTGTGAGATCAAAGCATTGACTTGGGACAAGCTGGTCTGGAGCTGTTCCCGCAGCTGGGACTCCGTGCTGGCCCACTGATGGTGGAGGGCGATGAGCGTCTCCTGGTTATGGCCGTGCTGGCTTTCAAGCTTCATTGTCACATCTTTGAGCTTTTCCTCTGTAATATACAGTTTGGTTTCCAGGGAATGGATGATGGAGAGATAAGTCTCAGAATCGCTCGTCCCTGATGAGGGGTAACCCAGAGCTGGCTCTGAGGACATGCTTTCTTCAGACAGAGATCTGTCCTGGCTTGTGTCTGAAGAGGTACTGCTTGTCCAGTTTTTCTCTGACCCGTCTGGATGGATGTATTTTTGACACTGGATGCTTGAAAAACGGATCCTTTGCCTCTTGGCCCCCATGATTCCTACGTCAGGCTTTGCTAAAGCTTTCTGAACCAACTCTTGGTCCTGGAGCTCTACAACTTTAGATGGGGAGCCAAATTCCTCCACTTGCCTCTGACTGGTCTCAAGAACCTCATCCTCCTCCTCCTTCAGTGCATAAGTCAGAGATGGGAGGACATCCTGAGTTTGCAGAGCCTGTCCCAGTTGGGATGGATGACTTTCGTCCGCCTCAAGACTGGGGCCAAGGTCTTCTGCCTCCTCAGCGCATGGACCTGTGCCGACACTAGCTAATTTCTTTAAAGCCTCCTCCTTGGCCTTTAGCTTTACTTTAGTCTCCTCTAAACTGCTATCTAAAGCAACCACTTTAACCAAAGCCTCACTGAGATCTTGATCTTTCTTCTCCACAATTCTCAAGTGCATTTCCTTAACGTGTCTCAGCTCTTCTTCTTTCTCTTTCAGCACCTCCTGCACCCCCCGGAACTGATCCGACACCTCCTCAAACGACTGCTCCAGATTGTGGTAGTTGGTCTCTTCCATTTTCAACTTTGCTTGTAGCTTTGCAACTTCATTATCTGACTCGGCCACCTGATTCATGAGCTCGTGGAACCTGCACTTGATCTGATCCCTCTCTCTTTCGAGCTCCCTGATGTGCTCGGCAAGTTTTTGGATGCTGGCCTCCTTCATGGCCAACTGCTCCTCCAGCTGGTGGACGAGCTCGCTGCCTTCAAACTTGGCGCTCAGCTTCTCCTTCTGCAGAATCTCCATTTGCTGCTCGCTGTTCTGCAGCTGATTCTCGTACTCGTTGGCCTTGTCCTCCACCTCCTTCAGGCTCCGTATCAAAACCTGCTTCTCCCTCTCGCAGCTCTCCAGCAAAGCCTCATAGTTCTTCTGCAGCTTCTCCTCCATGAGGACCCGTGCCTGCTCGCTGGCATTCAGCTGCCCGCTGAGGTCCGCGATCCTGTCCTGGAGCCGCTGCACTTCCTTCTGGTGGTCCCGCTGCAGAGCCTGCTGCATCTCCAGGTCCCGCAGCTCCTGGGTCTTCTCCAGCAGCAGAGCCTCCGCGCTCTTCAGCTTCTGCTCGCTGGCCTTCAGCTGGGAGCTGAGCGCGGCCTCGCCGTGCTGCCACTCCTCCAGCTGTTCTTTGGCTTTCTCCTTCTCGCTCCTAAGGTCGCTCTTGAGCTTGGCCAGGGTCTGCTCCTTGATGGCGAGCTCGGCCGCCGCGTTACTGAGCCTCGCCTGCAGGCTCTGAATCTCGGCCTCGTGGTGCCGGATCACGTCCTTGGCCTCGGCGTAGCTGCGCTTCAGCGACTGAATCTGCTGATTGATCACCTCTTGACGCTGGCATTGGGCTTCCAGCTCGCTTTGGAGGTCTTGGTTGACTTTGTGCAGCCTCTGCCAGGCACCTGATGGCGAGGCGGCCACCTCGGTCTTAAAAAAATTGATTAAATACTAGATTAGTAACACTCTTGGCTCTCCCTTCTGAGTGTCACACCTCTGGCCAGGCAGGCCATGGAAAAGCTCCTCACAGCGACTTGGCTGCTACTCACTGCTCCAATTGGGATGATTTGTTCTTGGCACAATTTGGTTTGTTTAACCAACTTTTTTTGTTTTTTTAATGAGCGACAACTGCTTTCCAGTAACAGAAAACACTGACCACAACATCAAAACAGCTGTACAGTAACAGGCTAAATGGAAAAAAAAATAAACCCAAACTCAAACAGAATAAAAAAAACAATGAAAAAGAAACACCAGCAGTAAAATGGAGACAGACAGACAAAAGAAAAATGCCAAGGATGATGAGGAAAAGGAGATGGAACGAGGTGGAGGAGAAAGGAACTGCTTTTTTTTTAGCAAGTTTGTTTGTTTGTTTGTGAAACAAAAAGTGCACAGTTCAGGTAATACAGTCCACCGACCAAAAGCAACAACAGAAAGTGAGGTGACAGCAAATGACATCACATCCCACCCAAACACGGGGCAACGGGCCAGCCATCGTGGTGGCGATGTCATTTCTGTGCCTGCCAAACAGGACTGAGTGGCTGCTCATCGCATTAGAGAGATGATGTTATGCTAAAGCTTAGGGCTAGGGAGGCTCTAATTTCTCTACCTGCAAAATAAAATAAACCAACAAAAGACAAAATAAAAAGCCCGACAAATGGAGGGAAGGAAAAGGTGTGATGAGAACGTAAAAATGAAAGAAACCAACCTTTGTGAGATTCAAACCAAAGCAATGGAGCATGCAAAGAGAAAACTCACAGAAAGCGTCATGCAAAAGGCGACAGAAATTATGTATCTTAAAAAAAAAAATACACAGACAGGAAGAGGTGAGAGAAGCACAGCGTTAAGCCTAGGAATTTGGCCTGCCTTGCTGTACTCTGGTTGCTGATTAAGGAAAGCCCACAGATGTGACACTCAGTTATGTTAAGTTAAATTTCATGCTTTACACCAAAAACATGCAAGAATATCCGTCTGGGACAGGTTAGTACGTGCCCCCTCCCACCCACAGTGGCTGGAGCAGGGGATGTCTCCAGCCCATTTGCCAGGAGCAGGAGCTCCTGGTGTTTCTCCCAGTAGGGATCAAGGTTAGGGTGCCCCGTCCCGAGGAAGCTCAGAGCAAGAGAGGGGTTACACGAGGCCAGAGAGGCTTCAGTGCATGGCACATGCATTGGAGGGGTGGCTCAGCACTGCCTCATGGCACAGGCAGTGCATGGGGGTCCCTCTGGGGCTGGCCAGCTGCCAAGGAGGGGTTGGTACCTCCCAGGCAGCTCAGGAGGGATGGGCTTGGCAGCATTCATGCTTCTCCATCAGCCCTCCTCATAGACAATGCAGGAACCTCCCCAAAATCAGGCATGATGGGGGCAGGGAGCATGAAATTCAGAGGGGTTGTCCAAAAAAATGCTGTGATGTTTGTCTGCAGTCTGGGGCTGCAGAATTCCCCCAGCGGCTCCACTCTCTCCACCCCAGCAGGGTTTGGTGGGGTTACTCCCTTCTACAATAGGACTTTAATCCCTCTGGTTCCCAGGAAACACAAAGGAAATCCCCAGAACAATTAGACTGGAGCAGGCAAAAACCTCCAACCTTTCCAAAAACCTCCAACCTTTCCAAAAACCCTCTCCAACTTCCAGGTCCAAGTTTGGGTCACTTCTCTCTGCAGCTCAGCCTCTCTGCAGGCTTCCCCTCTTGCCACCTCTCCTCGTATCGAGGCAGTGTGCCCAACTTCAATCTGATGGTGGATTCAGCATCCAGCTTTTATCCCCATTCCCTGATTTTTCCAGGCTCCAGGCAAAGGGAGGTCAGACGCCTCTGCCCCAGGGAAGTGGGACTTAGTTACTCTTCCAAGCTCTGCCAAGTGAAAATGGAACTCCTCCAAGCAGGCACTGTCAGCTCGGAGACTCCAGAAATGAATTAATTACTCCTCCTGGGAGATAATGGGCAAGGAAGGCAAGATGTCCCCTTCCCTGGGCTGGCTCCACTGCCTGTGCAACTTCTTCAGGGAAAATTTTCCTGTGAGAAATAAGGATGCAAGGTTTGGCATCGACACTGGGTTTTGCTGCCACGGGAGCACAGCGTGCGGCAATGTGCGGCCACTTTGATCCACAGCCAGTTTGGTCAAGTAGATTTGAGCAGGTCAAAATGCTGCCTCTGCACAGAAGAAGACTATGGACCCCTGAGAGCAGCCAGAAGCTGCCCTGCAGGTGCCACAACTTCCCCCGGGCATTTCCCAGAGGAAAGGTGGGAAAAACCTGCTTTGTTTGGACGAGGGGAGGAAAGGTTTTCCCAAAGACCATCCTGTCTCCTTTGCCAGATCCTCCAAAACTCACTTCTGGGCTTTGATGAGGAATCTTGTGACAGTAGACACCACCAAAGTGATCCAAAATAAGAGATCATCCCAGTGCAGATCCCACTCTGGCTGCAGGGAATGTGCCTGGGAGATACATCTGAGTGTCCTGTGTTTGCCCATGTAACAGGCACACAAAATCCCCAGCCAGGAGCAAGTGGTGGGCTACAGGATGCTTGGAAAACCCTGTGTGCACCTCACTGCCTGAGAGGAGTATCTGGGGCAGAGAAAGGGGGAAACAGCTGTTGCAAAGGCAAACACAGTATGGGATGGATCAGAGGTGGACTTTGCTGAACTCCCATCTGTCTGGCTCTGTTTTGTTTTCCCTTGGGAATGCTAACAGGTAATGCTACCTCCTCTTCCATCCCAGATCAGAGGTTTCCATAAGCAGATGACTCTGGTAATACTATAGAATTAGCCACGTTTGCAAGGAAGTCAAATCTCTCGGAGCTCAGTGATGGTCACCCAGGATGTCCCCACAAACACCGCAGACAGAAGCCCACCAGGGATCCCTCGGGCACAGGGAAGATGGATCTCCATCTCCTCCCTGCTCTCCTACCTGCAACACGTAGCCCTCCCGGGCGCTCTGCTCCCGGCCCAGAGCCACTTTCAGCTGATCCTGCAGGTGCCGGTTCTGCTCCAGGAGCTCCAGGGCCTCCTTCTGCTTCTGCTCCAGCTGGAGGGACATGAACAGAGACAGCGTCCAGGGAGTGGGCAGGGGATCAGCCATAAGGAACAAGTGGCTCAGAGGGGACGCAGAGCAGAATTAACGGAGCTTTTGATGCCACCGCTGCTCTGCTCTGGGACCTGGATTTCATTTTGCCAGGAAAATCCCTCCCCTCTGAAAGAACTTATTTATGCAATAGTGTAATTCGTAAAGCTCACTGCAGCAAAGGATGAACGGCACCAGCTCGTGCCAGGCACAACCCTGGCAAATCCAGCCCAGTTCAGCTCAGTGATATTCCTGGTTACTCCGTAAGAAAAGGTTACCCCTTTCATTCCCACTAATACACCTTAATCCCAACTAACAACAACCCCTGTTATCCCAGGCACGGAACTCTTCCAAGTGAGCTGAGTCTCCCCCATTCTTTTCCAAAGATCTTAAGACTATTTGATGTAGGCTCCACAAAAAGGGAACCTTTGTGGTGTGTGCTACAACTCATGGCAGTTTATAAATGCCATGTCTCTATAGCTGCAGAGGCACAGAGGATTAGGAGCTTGAATTTGTAGTCTGGTTAATACACCTTGATTATACCCATTTCATCAGCGACAGGCTGGCTACAACCACCACAAGTCAGGCTGTGTTGGCTGGGAAGGATAAGGAACTACCAGGCCATAAGAACAGCCCTTTCTGCAGCTGTGGAAACTTGAAAGCTGCTGGCAGGGCTGAACAGGAATGGATGCAGATCTGTGCTCTGCCAGCTCCCCAAGGAACCTACATCATCCCTACTAGTTGCTATTATGAAGGAGAAATATGTACAGCCATTTTTAAGCCTATCTCAGGCTACCTACAGTCACCCCAGTGGCCTGAAGGCCATTAGGGCAGGCAGCCTGCACCCTACACACCCCTTTACCTCCTTCTCCAGCAGAGTGGTCAGGTGCTGCTTCGTCAGCCCCTCCTCCCGGTCCTCGGCGTGGGCGAGGTGCAGGGGCGTGATGGGGATCTGCTTCTCCTCCCGCAGTGGGGTGGTCTCCACCTGGTGCCAGCGCTGCTCGATCTCCACGTGGACGTTCTGTGGTTTGATGTCTGCTGGGACGGGCAGGATCCTGTCCACCTCCATCCTCAGTGCCTCTTCTGACCCTGCCCCGTCCACGGCATCAATCATCTCGAAGCGCTTGCGCCGCTCCTCCCGCCGCCGGGCCCGCTCCCGCTCCAGCTCTCCCGGGTCGGCGTCGGCAGCTCCGGCGTCCCTGGGGAACGCGGCCGAGCCGCCACTGGAGGAGTCTGCAGCGTTCGCACGCTCCTGCACCAGGGCCTGCTGGATGGGGCGAAATTCAGCCCAGTCAAAGGTCTTGGACCGTCCTTCTCGTCGGCGTTCCCGGGCACGGCTCCGCTTCTGCTCCGTGTCCAGCTCGGTTTGTTCCGCATCCGGCTTCTCGCTCGGCTTTGGACCAGTCTCGAAGGAAGAGCCTGTTTTGCTTTTCTCTTCCGGCAGTGAGCTGTGAGGACAGAGAGAGGGTGAAGGAAAGTGTCAGTGGGTGCTGGAGACAGCCAGGCGCTCTCATGCATGCCTCCAAGAGCCGGGTGGAAAAGGGCTGCTGGAAGCCCAAGCCAATGCCACATGGGTGCCCCCTAGCCCTCCATCACCCCTCGCCCCTCGGGCACAGGAGCTGTTGCTGCCCTTCCCCAGGATGTGCTGGTGTGCAAAGCCTTGGTGCAAGCGGCCCCAGCTGCTCCTGGGACACCCTGGCACCCGGAGAGTGGCTGATCCCAACCTTGTTCCTCCTTGGCAGCCACACTGGGGCCAGTGACCATGAGCAAGCAGCAACCCATGGCTGAGGCAGTGACCCCAAATTGAGTTGTCAGAGGTTCCAACAGCTCCTCCAGCCCCCCGGCTGTGGGGCTCCATGCACACCCCGGCTGGCAGAGCCACAGTCATGTGCTTGTGGGAAAGATGCCACCAATCCCACCAAAGCCAGGCTGGCTTCGGAGCTGTGCGGCAGAGAAGCATAGAGCAGCTCTGAGAGTCTTGGGAAACAAGGGTAAGGTTCCCCTTCAGCTTGGAAAAGTATTAATGGGTCCATAACTTCTCCGTGCCACTATCTGCACTGAAGGCACAGATCTTTCCAGGGCACCCAGCCCCACAGGCAGCATGGGCAACCTCCCTGGCACTGGGCAGCCCCCTGATGTGAATGCAGCAAGGAGAGCACATTACTCAACACATCACAGAAATCACTGAAAATGCCAATTTCTCAAGCAAGGAAGGATTTTTAGTGCTGAGTTAGAGGGTGGTGGGTTGATGGGGGGAGACATACTCATCAAGCAGGGAAAGTTAACAGGGGAAGGCAATACCATTTCTAACCTACAGATAATCCATAATGCAGTATTAACTTATTAAATACGGACATGCCAGCCCTGTAGCATGCAGATCAAAATTAAACCAGAAAACAGCAATATGCTAAGTCTGTGGAGGAAGCCTGTCCCAAGGAGGTAGTGGACACTTGCTGAACTCTCTTTGCTTCCCAAAGCTCCAAAAGCTGCCTCCCAAGGCACAATCCTGCTGCTCAGGCTGACTCCTGGCTCGCCCTGCTTCCAGTACAACCACAGCATCCCCAGCCTCCAGCAGGGACTCAACAAGCTTTGTGCATGAGCTGGAAAGCAGCTCACTGGGCCCTTCACTACAGGCTCTGACCCATGGGACCACATGCATGGGGACTGCCATGATCAGGAACAGCAGCAGCAGCAATAGCAGCAGCAGCATCACGGCTTCTCCCACCTCAGAAAGACCCCCCAGCCAAGAACCTCATGGATGTGCATATGCCCAAAACAAAGGATGGAGCACAAGAGATGGCTCTGCCTGGGCTAGTATCTTCCGATGCACTGTCATCCAGCAGCAAACCACAGGCTCAGTAGAGCTGGGTTTTGAGAGACTCTGGCAGTTACAGGCTAAAACCAGCTCAGAGATAATTCCTTCTTCAGTGCTGTCACTTGCAGCTAATAAAATAAGCCGAGAAGGCACGACAATGAAATGTCACTGCTCCTCACCCATGGTACTGCATGACTCCAAAGCCAGGCTCTCAATCTGGAGTCAGTTAGTGATTACAGCTGCATTTTAAAGAAAAGCAGGGATGAGACTGAGACTTAAAATGGAGAAGTGTTAGGAAAGAAATGGGGGTCCTGGGGCCCGCCATATGGTGTTGGGACACAGACATTTTGCTGCTCTAAATCCCACGTGGAAGAATCTTGGCATTTCTAGAGGTGACATCTCTCACGAGCTCATTTCTCCTCTGCTGCTTTCCAAAGGGCACAGGATGTGGGTCAGGGAGTAGAGGGATGGCCGCTGGGAGCGAAGACATTCAGAAGGTTGACCCCAAATTTCTCATTTCATCTCCTGCAAGTGCCCCATGGCTATTAATTCTGCTCAACCATTTCACATCTCCTCCACCACAGAGAAATTAATTCATATCACACAGGAAGGGGGTGATCTTTGCTTCCCAATGGTATTTATAGGTTAAATAAAAAGGCTTTTTTTAATAGGGGTGGGTGTGGGAGTGGTGCAAGCTGCAAGCTGAGCACGCTGTGGCAAGAAGCGCACAAAGGTTGCAGGGAACTGGGGTACACTGGGGAACCCAGCCTCACAAGGGCTGTGAGCTCAACATGGATCCAGTTCTGAAGCAGCCACTTTTGTTCATGGGGGTAATTTCTATTTGCCCCATCATTAGCAGACTGTAATTAGTGCCTCTGCAGATTGCAGGGCACTGCTGAGGGCAGGGAGCAGTGCAGCATCTGCTCCCCATGCTAGGTGCTGACACATGCAGCAATGTAAACCATCATTAGGGCTCAAGAAACCGAGACAAGGAGTGTTTGGCTGGGTGCAGCCACGGCAGCAGGTTAATGAGACACAGCTAAGGGCTGCAGGAGTGTGTGGGACCATCCTCAGGGGTGGGTGAGCACTGCTACCCTCCCGGCACACCAGACACAACACGCCGCCACTGTGCCAACACCTGGCACCCCTCCATGCTGAGCCTTGGGCAGTTTGTCCTTCCAGCAGCCCCCTTCACTCACTGCTTCCCTGGTGCAGAATGCAATGGCATTCCAAAGCCAGGTGGGATGGGCTGGGATACCCCACGCTGCTGCAAAGGGCTGCCAGGCAGGCATCAGTGAACACAGCCCTGCTGTACACACAGAGCAGGACTCCAGCAACGTGACTAACCCACGGCACCAGCTCGGTGGGAAACCACAGAAGCACACACATCATTCATTCCCTTTTCCCAGCTCAGGAGTGGCTCATGGTCTGTTTGTGCAGTGTAACAAGTTACTACCCAACTGGGACCTGCGCCTGGACCCTCTCAGAGGGAAAGCCAAGTGAAACCACTTTGTGTGGGCTCAGAGCAGGTGCAGACAGTGAGCACAGGGCTATCGTGCTGCAGTAACCTGTGAGCAACCATTAATACATCTGGCTCTTTAAAGGCAGAGAGGTCCCCTCAAATTTCCTTGGTCTTCATCTTCATATCTAGTCACATCGGAAGATACCAGTCTGGGGAAATCAAGGGTCAAGACCAGGTTGCTTCTTCCCTTCTCTCTGGCTTTTATTTAAAGGAAAAAAAAAAAAAAAAAGGAAGGGGGGGGAAGAAAAGAAAGAAAAATAAATGGAAACTGCAGGACTTCCCATCCGAGGTGCAGAAAAGGAGGAGCATGCAGTGAATCACGAGATATACAAACCACAGAACGTTAATACAGGAGAGAACACAGTTTTCCAACCTGGGCTTCAGCACGGATAGTTTCAAAGAGAAGTTTTTCCTGGGATTGCATGGAAATCAAACATACACAGGAGTGAGGAGAAAGGCAGCTTCCCCGAGACCCCTGTGAAATCCATCAGAGCTCGGGCAGGGCTGGGAAAACAGTGCCTGAGGGCTAAACAGGATAGGGAAGGAGAGACTGGAGCATCTCCAGGTCAACAGCACCAGGTGAGAAGAGCCATTCCATGAACACAGGGACAAATATGGCAAAAACCTGCTGGCTGCAGCTACAATAAGAACAGGAGATGGAGTTAGTGGTGCAGCCGTATCCACACAGCCTGTAAGAGGTGGCCTGTATGAGTGTGGCCAGCACAGACAGCTGTGAGGAGGCCAAACACCCTGTACATACAGCCAGAAGTGCCCACAGAAGGTACTCTGTGACGCAGGAGGTCCCCTTCCTCTGGCACTGACACAGGAGGAGACACCAGCATTACTACAGCTTAAGGGGGACGAGCTGCAGCAGCTTTCTGGAAGATCAGAAGAGGAGGGAAGATGATTTCCTGGCTGGAGTTTAAAATAGATCAGAGCCAAACAGTTTCTAAACTGAACCCTGAGCTCCTGCTGCTGTGACCCATAGAGGGCTGGGCAGCTCGTGCTGAACAGTAGCCAGAGGAAAGGGTGAACCCAGCACAACTGAATCCAAGTGGTTTCACAATACCTGGTGGGAATCCAGAGGAGCCTTGATATAGAAACAGTATTTCATATTCCTATGCACAAATTAAAACCACATTTTCAACCCTCTTTGAAATCTGCACGTGTAAGAATAACTCGGCATATCAGCGTCCCCGCAATGTGTATCCAAATTGAGCTCAGAGAGATGTGAGAAAGAGCTGCAGCTTCCAGGAACAGACAGGCTCAGAAAGAGGAAAGAAAAGGGATGAGGGACAAGTTACTCCTGCACAGCAAATCACACAGCTGCAGGGGCTGCTACAGCCCCCCCTTACCTTGTTACATCAGGAGCAGTGGTGGGGCGAACGTGTTTCATGATGGTCTGGATCCAGTTGCGGCGGATGCCCGACGTCATGGCAGAGAGGGTGAACTCCCCTTCCTTTGTCTACAGAGAGAGAAAGAACAGTTCAGAGCAGGTGACTGCACCCACCAGCAGCTTCCTAACTCCCCAAGACCACCCTGTACCCATCCCCAAGCCCCAGTGCTAGGGCACTGCTTGCTGGCCACACAGAAGTCCAGCCCCTCTGTCCCCCAGCACACTCCCAGTAGGAATTAGCATTTCTCAGCAATCAGGTTGATTCTGCCATAGATGAGACCTAAGGCTGTGACAAAATCTTCCTTTTCCCCCTTTTCCAACAGCCAAAAAACTGGCTCTCAAACCCAAGGCTGCAGTTCTCTGAAGCACTGTGGGAGGATGCTGAGTGGCCTCTCTTGGGTGTCTGGGGAGATGTTCCCCTTGTCATGGACAAGCATTCCCATCAGCTGTCCTGCAGCTGGACTGTTCCTCCTCCCCACATTTTCCTTACGTGGATCTGGAAGCCGTAGTTCCGCTGAACTGGGTACTCAGTGACATCGTAGCACGTGGATAAATCGATTTCTCCATCCAGGTCAGCTGCCTGCAGAGGGAAGAGGTAACATAAGCCACAAATCTTTGCAGGCCCAAAGCATGGTGGGCTTGCAGGGAGGCACAGCAGGTCCCCAAGGATCACAAATCCCTGAAGGGGCTCCAGGACTTTGGCATCTGGGAATGGGGGCACTGGGGGAGGCAGTGACCTGCCCAGGGTCTGTTTGGGAGCACCAGAAGCTGCCCTGTAATGAGTTGAACACTGACAGAAGACACTTACCTCCTCTGCCACTGAATCTCTGTAGTATCTCAGGCTCTGGTCAGTCAGCACAAACCAGTGTTTCTTCCACTAGGAAACAACAAAGATGGAGCAGTTACAATCCTGCTCCTTCCCCACCATCATATTCACGGCTGCTTGTCACAGGCTGACTGGCAGAGACTCCCTGCAGGAGGCAGCTCGATGCCTGTCCCTCCCAGCTCCACACATGGCCCCTCCATGGGAAAGGGGGGGACCCAAACAGGCAGCAGTGCAAGGGACAGTGATGGTTTGCTGCCACCCTGCAGAGTACCAGATGCTGCACGTGACAGTGACACTGTGAGAGCCACGGGGCAGTCACAGCCTCCCCATTAGCTCCACTGCAAGATGAGGCTTTTAGGGACTGCACTTAAAGCCTTTTTAGCACAAAAAAAGTAGTAAAACATTCATGTTTTATCTACAGTGCCTAGAAATTGAGTTGGGAGTCTACTCCTGGCCCTTGCTCTATACAAATTTGCCTCCTGAATGCTTCCAGCACAGGCTCACCCAAGGCAGCTTTCAGTCAATAAAGCACCCGCTCCAGCTGCCAATTCTCCTTTGGCTGTCTATGGATGTGTCCTTGGACCCAGGGGTACCCACAGCAGAGCCTGGGCCACCCACAGCCACAGGCTAATTGCCCTCTTTTTCCCTTGACAGCTGAGTAGGAGGGAAGGAAATGCAGGGAAGGGGTGGTTTGCAAACAGCCAGGGCCATTCACACTGCCTCAGCATCAGTGCCCACTCCTAAGGATCCAATAAGCAGAACATCCTGCATCCCCTTGGGAACTGGCAGCAGGAAAGTGGCACCAGCTGCTTCCCCCAGAGCCATTTATTTATTTATTTACTGCCATTTCCCTGGCACTCAGGAGACTTTACCTGAGCCTCATTTCTGACACCAAAAAGGTCGCTGGGTCGCAAGGGAGATGAGACTAATAAATAGGAAATGGGAACATGAAACCAGTGCTGCCATCCAAGCTGCCCTGGCTCCCTAGAAACTCATGATATGATATCCACCTTTGAAACCTCCCCAGGACAGAGCTACAGCAATTCCCACTTCAGGAGAAGCCCAGTATTGATCTACCCAGGACACTGGAGCTCCATCAGCACCGAGAGCTGCTCCAGCAGCCAGCACAGGGTGTTAGAGTGAGCTGCCAGAAACCAGGACTGACAGCATCAAACACTGACACAAAGGGCAGAGCTTTCTCCTGACTCACCTGCCCATCCTCATATTGCTTTGTCAACCAGCCCTTCTTGAAATTCAGCAGGTCAGGCTGGAAGAAAGGAGAGAGGGATCAGGAGAGTGAAGTGTCTGCGCCCAGAAGGCAACAGCAGCGAGTTGATAAAACTCAGCAGAGCAATAAAAGAGACCAAAACCAGTTAAATTCATAGAATCATAGAATAGTTTGGGTTGGAAGGGCCCTTTAAAGGTCATCTACCCCAAACTGAATCATTACACTGCATGGTGGCTAAATCTTTGCTCCCAGGAGGAATGGAGAACTCTGCACAGTTTATTCAGGCTATTCCCTTCCTACCATTTCTCCTGCAATTTCTTACTGCTACACCAGCATTACAGAGAAAGGATAAACAAGGAATTAGCAAGACTTCAGGCAGTTTTACCCTCTATTATATATTATAAAAGAAAAACTATGTGCTATTGATGCAAGGCTGCAAGGTTCAAAACAGGCTGAGTTCCCAAGGCTGGAAATACAGGGAACCCGAGCCCTGCACCACCCAAATGCCACCTGCTTTTTCCTCCAATGTGGGTGCATGGGGATGTTGAATTCCTGAAGAAAGCAAGCAGGACAGCAAGGGATAACTGCTGCCAGCCCCTCCTCCCAGCCCTGCCTGTGTGCAGGGAAGGATGTGGTGGAAATGCTTTCACTCCCCCGAGGCTGAGCTCCTCCAGCTGCTCCACGTGCTGCAGAGTGGAGGAGGAAAACACAGCAGTGTGTGAAATCCAGCTGCAGCATCTGAAATGGGCTACAGCAAGGGCAGCAATGGAAATTGAGTCTGGGAGCCTGTTCAATTAAACCTGTGGGGCAGCACATCCCATATTTGAGTGATCCTGTGGTGGTGGGAACCCAGTCCTGCTCCACAAAAACACAGGGGAAAGTAAAGTACTGAATTATATAATGTTTTGGGTTGGAAAGAACAGGAAAATCATCCTGTTCCACCCCCTGCCATGGGCAGGGACACCTTCCACTTTCCCAGGTTGCTCCAAACCCCATCAAACCTGGCCTTGAACACTTCCAGAGATGGGGCAGCCACAGCTTCTCTGGGGAACCTGTGCCAGTGCTTCACCAACCTCACAGGAAAGAATTTCTTCCTAATATCTAATCTAAACCTGCATGGCTTTCTTCCCTTCACTAGATAATGTGCATTGCCACTTCATACGCACTTCTTGCACTTTTTATTCCCACCAAGAATTTAAAAATCACTCTTGTGGCTGTACAAGTCTACAGGAAAAGCTCCAGAAACACCAAGCTACTGCATTTTTCTGATAAGTCCTTGAATAGAAGCTGTCCATCCACAAAAAATGCAACTTGTATTTACAGTAGCTCTGTAATCTATTTGAGAGATTAGCAAGTGTATTTATTTTGTCCCTACAGAAGGGTGGTGAGGGAGAGGAGAGTACTTTGTGTTTATTCTGTACTATTTGCCTCCAGGTCTGGTGAGCATTTGAAATATGCAAAGGGAGGAAAGCTCAGGAGGGAAGGTTCAGCCCTTCCTTGCAGCCTTCATCCCACTCACACCCACTTCCAACTGCATAAACATCAAGGAAATGGCATTAGAAAACTGGGACATGTGTTTGCTCAGCCTGGTCTGTGTCCCTGCCCCTGGCAGGGGAGTTGGAACAAGATGATCTTTAAGGTCCCTTCCATCCCAAACCATTCTGGGATTCTGTGATCCTATGAAAATACCACAGTCATGACACAGCAGCTGGTCCAAGTCCAGAAACTGGACTGACCCTCTGCTGAGCTGGAAATGCCCTGCTGCAGCCTCAGCTGGGGGACACCATGGGGCAAAGAGGGGCTATGACCAGGTGAGGTGACCTCAGAACTTCTAGGGTGACCTACAGCATGAGTGTCTGACACATCACACAAAGCACCAAGGAAATGGGGTATCCCAGGGGGAAATAACCAGAACAGAGTCTGCTTCTCAAGCTGCTGCTGTACTTTAAGGAAAAGTGCTCCTCACAAGACTCTGAGTTTTAATTTCTGCAAGAAGTGTGGCCCTTCTCCAGCTGAGCCCCTGATATTTTCAGCATTGGTCACACCTGATCCAGGTCCCTGAACCTGCTCCATGTCTGAGTGCATCCCATATCCTATGTGCTGGCTGCGAGGAAAGCAGCAACAGTCCAGTTTTTGTGAGACCTTCTAGGAAGGGCCTCTCAAGTCCTTCCCCAAGGCAGGGGACATGGCCCTGGTGGCTCACCGTCATAGAGGACTCCGTGGACCTCCTGTCCAGAGACTTTGCCCGGCGGTGTGGGGACAGAGGTGACGCAGACACGTCCAGGATGGAGCCCACGGCTGCTCCTTCACAAGTGAAGTCCTGTGTGAACAGCATTAGCCCAGATCAGTGCAGGAACTAGGACAGAGTCCTGCTCTCTTGGCTCATGGCATAAAAATCTGCTTTATTTAAGGGGCATCTCAGGCTCAGAACAAGTGTCATTTCCTTGGCAATACATTTTTTTGTCCTTTCAGGCATTAATTTGCTCCCATTATACCCAAGCATATCTGGGACTCTCAAACGTTTCTTTTGTTACTTCACCCTATCCTGATGTGTCCTGCCATGCCAGATCTGAATTTTCTCTTTGTATTATGAAGAAAGAAGAGACAGCCTGATTTTCCACCCTGATCTACACCTGGGCCAAGGGAGCAGAGCAGGAAAATTCCCACAGACTGAGCACACACAGCGGTTCGCCTCCTGCAGGAGCTGCCTGTGACTCCAAATCCACATCCAGGGACAAACCACATAGCTAAACCTTCTATCCTGGGCTGCAGCATTACAGATTTCATCTTCCAGGAGACTTTGGCTGAGCATCTTACCCGTTTCCTTGGGAAAACCCTCTTCTCACTCCTGCCCTGCCGTGTCTCGCTGGACAGGGCGGCGCCGCCCGGCGCGTTCGTTTCCATGTGCTCTGCATTCTCAATATCCAGTGCCTCGAACTTCTCAATCACCTGGGATCTCCTGGAAAACAGACACAAAAGGGAAACCAGAGATGCTTTAAACACAAGAGCAGCAACTGTGTGGAGCTGTACAACCCCACAAGTTTGAGGTCGCAGAATTGCTCGACCTGGAGTTCATGCACACCTGGCTTTTGGTCCTTGTTTCTCTGTGAGCTCCAGCATGGCCAAATCCAGGATAAAAACCCTGATCTGACACCATTTTACTCACAAAGTGGGGAAAAACCTCACATTATTCAGGTCTGCACCTAGCATCTTCTTCAGTAACTAGAAACCCCTCAAAAAATCCTCAACAACTTTTTATTTGTGAATTTTACAGCCCCTTGAGAAGTAGGGATTTATGGAGCAGCTTTGGCTTAAGCTTTGCCTCTACCCTCTAGCACTGGGCTCTCAATTGCTCCCCAGAGCACTGACACGTCAGACCAAGCTGGGTGCAGAGGTAATGGGTGGATCTGGGTCCCCCAGTGTTCACTGCAACAGGAACCCTCTGAAAACTCAGCCCCACATGGGGAAGAGCCACAGGACTGCATGGAGCAAGGGGTGTCCATAAGTGCCCCCAGACCATGGTTCTGCCTCATAGGATGCACCACTGGAAAGGGCCTGGGGAAATGAGGAGCACCCTGTACAAAGGCAGGGTGCTCCCTGAAGAACCTGGGGCCTTTCCCTCCTCTTAACTGGGCTGAAAATCCAGTCTGGACATCAGGGGCACAATCTGGGCTCTCAGACACTGCTTTGGTGGCCCATTGCATCATGGCACCTGTGTCTCTGAGGATGGAGAACTGTGAAGAAACATGGATGGAGAAGGAGCCAACCCTGGATCAAACCCAAATGGGATTCTCTTAAGGACGAGCAAACAGGTGGAATTAGAAGTGCTGTTTCAGCATGAGAAGCTGCTTGCTGACCCAGAGAGGAATTTCCAAAGAACCTGCTCGTGTCTGAGTTTGCATTCTCAGGGGTTCAGGAAAGTATCAGCCTTGGGTCTTCAATCACAAACTGGGAATATAAAGCAATAACCCACCACCAGCATATGCCAGCTGTGCTCCAAGCTGTGAGGCTTAAAGCTCCATTTCAAATCTCCCCAAAAACTTCTGTCCAGGTGGTTTCTTGACACAAAATTTGGACCCACATGTGCCACATCTAAACTTGGGGCTGCTTGCTCTGTGTGAGTCTCTTATGTGCATGAAAATCACAACGGCAACCACATGAGGGAGAACAGGTCATCCAAAATTAAAACATTTTTAACACTTCCCACAAAGAGGAACAGCAGGTTAAGGGTTCAATAACCATGAGATGTTCACTTTTCAACCAATATTTGCACCAAATTCTATAAAAGAGACAATCAGTCTGAGCACATCCCATCCTCTGAAGGGCTGGGGCCCCCCAGTGCTGCTCAGAGCCAGGCTGCCAGGACATAACCAAAGAGGAAGAGATAAAATTGGTGGGGAAGATGTTGCTTTGTAAATTTAAAGATCTTTGATGCTTTTAGGGGACATCTGTTCAGCTCCTGCTGCCTCCCAGTTTGCAAACTAGGAGCAGGCAGATCCCGGGCTCGTGGAGAGCTCCTGATTTCCCTGGGATGTTCTGCTCATGAGATGCCTGACAGAGGCCAGGCTGTGGAGCATAAATCCATGTTCTGTGTTCACTGACAGGGAATTGTTCTGGAGTCACATTCTTTTAACCCTTTTTATACTGGCCCAGCCTTCTCTGAGTCTCAGTTCAGGAGGGAGGAAAAGGTCCATGAATTAACATTGTCTGTGCCCTATTAGGTGAAGGTCTGAAGAAAAACAAATCAAGAGGAAAAAAAAAAAAAGAACAAAAACCCAACCAAAAAAAACATCAAAACAAAATCAAAAGCAGGTTGATTTCTCATGAAAGGGGCTGCACCACCAGGTTGTTCTACGGCTTGAGATTGAGATGAGATGGTAGCGAAGCAGGCGAGGTAAAGGTGGACACGTCACACAGCAACACAGCAGGAGAAGGTGGAGAGCAACAAGACCTGGAAGAAAACAAGGCTGGAAAATGAATGAACAGAAGAGGAAATTATATATCTGCATCTACATACAAAACAAAATCAAAATCATTCCAGTCATTCATCATCGAAAAAGGGAAGAGAAAAATAAATCACTGCAACCAAATCACAGCCCCAAGGGTTAATATAATCCAAATTACAGGAAAGAATTTTTTTTTTTTCCCCATTAGATCAACATTTCAGAGAGGTTACTGCCAGAGATCCTGGAGGGACGGGGAAGGAAGGGCTCTCCTCCCCTCCCCATGTGTTGGATAGAGCTGCTGCCTCTGCACAGCAGCTCTGGGTGGACAAAACAAGGCTGGGACAGGTACAAAGAAGCTTTTTAAAAGCTGCGGTGCCAATAGTGCTTTTCAACTACAAAAGCTCATCCCAAGGAATTCCTTGGCCATGCAGGCTGTTAATCTTTTCCAGGCCACTAAACCCAGGCTGCAGATCTCAGCTGTTAGTGGAGGGGGTGTGCAGTGGGAAGGAAAGCTCAAAAGACCAGCACGAGCTGTCATTAAAGTGATTTTCTTTGATTGGAAGAAAGGCCTTTATTTTTATTGGATTCATTCATTATTTAGTTTCAATAAGGATAGCGAGTGTCAGGAATAGGAAGAGGCATTTCCCAAGAGGGCCACAAGAATGATGAGGATAGTTTTATAAGGAAAAAACCTGTATTTGGGAGAGCAGGAGCTCCTCTGTATGGGGAGAAGCAGAATTCAGAGCAGAGCTTTACACCTCAAGGAACTCCAGAGAAGGAATTTGAGCGAGAAAAGTGTTTCAAGCAATTTCAGGCAATTCTGCTATTAATTGATGCTAGAAATACACCTCAGCCCTTGACCACACTCCTACAGCAGATGTGGCTGACACCACAGTGAACTCTTCCCAGTGTGAGAAGAACATCAGGTCAACTGGGAAAGCTGTGGTTTTACAGGCTGCACCCCTGGAATTGTGCACTAAATATCAAGTCTGTCGAATAGAAATCCTGAGATGTGCAGGGATTTTATCCCTGCAGCTGCAGAGTCCCTCTGGGACATGGGGACTGCTGTCTAAGGACATTCCTGCAGCTCCTTCCAGCTGTGATTTTTGTGTGCAACACCCCGAGATTCATCCGTGGGGTTTCCAAAGAGCTGCCCCTGCCCTTCTGCCCTAGGGATGGGTCTGAGAGGGGAGACTGGACATGGCTTGACCTCTCTGGCCTCAATCCCTGTCCCCCAGCCCAGTGTGACATCCTGGTGGGTGCCACAGCCCTGTCCTGCCACGTGCCAGCAGAGGGAACTCGAACTCTGCTGCTCCGCCAAAATCGTGGAGATTATCTCCTGTTTCCTGATTCCTGGTTCAGAGTGGCTGCAGGCTCAGACATCTGCATGGGACATGGAGGCAGAGTCAGGTATAAATGGTCAACACAGAAAATTCCTGGACTTAAATCATGTAATATTTCTTGTGATAAGGAAACAGGATGAGAAGCCTCGACAAATGGCTTTATCTGGAGCAAAGCCTGCAGGTGTGGCACTCAGGATGCAACAGTGGGTACCTGAAATAATTCTTTTCCATCCACAGCTCTGACACTTGCACTGATTTACACACAAAAAAAGGGAGGAAGAGCTGAAAATACCAAGAGAATCTGAGTGAGTTCATTTGGCTGCACTGAAGGGCAGATCTGCATGATGCCTGGCTGGTGCCTGGGGGGTTGGCATGGGACAAGTGTTCCCAGACATGTTAGTGGGTTACTGAGAAGGATTTTAACAAATGGTGTTAAACCAGGGGGAAAAGCCAACCCCACAGCATGGAAATGAGTTATTGTATCTGCCCAGCCTCAAACAGCACAGTCTGAGCTCAGAGGAGAAAAATGAGAGGGACATGGGGACTAAGTAAACTCAAGTTAAAAAGCAGCCAAGCCAAGCTGAGCAGGGTGCTGGGGAATGTTAATTCTCTGTGTCCTGTTGAGACCACTGAGCTCCAACATGGTTGTTCCAGCTCCAGGACACAGGGCCTCTCCACCCACACCACCTGCACAGCCAATTCCCAGGTTACCAGAGGAGAAAACAAACGTGCCCATCCCTGAACACCCACTGAGCCATCCCTGCTCATGGCACATTCCTCCAGCACTGTGGGCTGTGATCCATGGCCAAACCCTCTGGCAGGTGGGGACCTCTCCCCCTTCTCTCTGCCATCACCCCCCTCCTAAAAGCTGGACCAGGTTCAGCCCCGTGGGCAGCAGGACCCCAGCGCATGGTGCAGCTCCTGCTCCTCTCCCTGCACCCATTCTGCTCTGATAAAAGCCCTGGGCTGATACAGGGGAACTGCTGCCAATACTGATAAAGCAAAAAACACTGTTAACAGCCTGAGCCAGGCTGGGAAAAAGAGACTTTCCCTGGGAAAAGGCACCCACTAGCAGGCAATGAGTGGGGCTGACATTAAAAAAGGACAGACTCTGGCAGCAATGTCCTCTCCCAGGCCCTGTTATCTGTTATAGTTCTGCTCCCCAACTCCATGCAGGATGATCCCAGGGCTGCAGGATAGCCCAGGGCAAGGGACTGTTGGCACTGGAGGAATGCACTGTTCTGTCACACTAAGGACAAGCACTGGCCAGGGCATCCTGTGCAAGCAAATGCAGGAGGGACACAACATCACAGGCAGCACCAGCTCAGCCTGAAAAACAGAGCCACCAGCCTTTTCTCAGCCCTGTCCCCAGCCAGGATGGCCAAGGTGGTATCCTCCTCCTCCATCCTGGGGAAAAGCTGATTTGCAAGGCAGACAAAGCCAAACCCAAGCTTTCCTCATTTATTTCCAGCCCAGCACACCCTGCACACACTCTGGACCAGGTTTGAGATCCTCCTGCTGACTGATGGCACCAGCACGAGGCTGTGCTGCACATCCCAGACCTGCTCCCAGCTCTCGGAAGCCAGTCTGGAAAACAGTCCTTTAGGGGCTGGGAAGGAACAGAGGAGAAGCTCCTACTGAAACTGTGCGAGAGAGAACATGCCCGGAGGAGAACCAGGGCAGGAAAATCAGACTGGCAGGCAGCCCTCTCGCCCAGGGCCTGTCTCCCAGTTTGCTCCACTGCCCTCACTGCACAAATGTGTCTCTCCCAGGGCGAGTGGAGCCCATCCTTGGCCTCGCCCAGAGGGCACCCGGCGCACGCTGCGGACGCCCTCCCCGTCCTCCTCCACACTAAGCTGTTTTGCAGCCTGCTGAGCCCTGCCTTGGCACTGCACCCACCTCTCCCTCCTCTCCCAGATTAATGCCGTGACATTTTGAAACCTCTCTCAGCTCATTAGGCAGTTGCGTAAGGCACCTGGCACTAACGCCACTAGGAGAGCTAACCTAATTAACGGTGCCGGCTGCCAGCGTGTGCCGCGCCGGGAGGGGCCGGCAGGGTGGGCATCCAACACCACCCAACACCAGGGCAGGTTTAGATTAAATACTAGGAGGAAATTCTTCCCTGTGAGGGTGGTGAGGCACTGTGAGGTTTCCCAGCGAAGCTGTGACTGCCCCATCCCTGGAAGTGTCCAAGGCCAGGTTGGACAGGGCTTGCAGCAACCTGGGATAGTAGAAGGTGTCCCTGCCTGTGGCAGAGGATGGAACTGGATGAACTTTGTGGTCCCTTCCAACCCAAGTAATTCTGAATCCCCAGAGTAGCCAGGCAGGGTGACTGACACCTGCTCACTACCACTATTAAAGACATCCCACCACCTGGCCAGCGTGGATGGGCACCCTTAAACCCAGGAGCACTAAAAAACAAAGAGGCTCCACCCAGCGAATTCCACCTGCTCCATCCAGGCTGCGCTGGAGACACAACCTAACTGCTGCTGGAAGCATGCAAGGAGATGAGCCACTCATCCCTTACCTTCTCTCATTCCCAAAGAGCCGGGCCACTTCTTCTCTCCCAGGGCTACGAGCCCGGGTTTTCCGCTCTAGCCGCTTCCTCTCCACCTGGAAGGCCTCACGATTACTGATCCTAATGGCCTTGGGAACGTCGGCCAGGGTGGTGTACTGCCGGCTGGCTTTAAAAGAAAGGGGACGCCCCGATTTCTCAGCTCCCCTTCCTACATCTCTGTTGTTGGAGTCCTTGTGCATGGGGCAACTGCTCTTCGAGTCCAAGGAGTTCAGAGAGAAGCTGTGAATCATTCGGTCGCCTGATCGGATACCTGGGGAAGGAAAGGGCTGGGCATGCTCCTGTGAGGGCGATTTGGGATAACTGTACCTGTTGTTCGGGGTGCTGGGGCTGGGTGGGCTTGGCGGGGGTGGCAACTGCTGCTCTTCCAGCTTTGAGTCTTGTTTGGTCTTCTCCAAGGAGAAGTACCCGCTCTCAACACGCGTCTTCCGCCCGCAGTCTATCCGGTCTCCGTTCATGGAGCTCTCCTCTAAGGGACAGAGAAGTCACCGTGCTTGGTTTCAAGTCCAAGTTCTGCTTTTAAGAAATAAACACCCTGATTCCACCCAGGACAGGGGCAGGTGTGAGAGCAAAGTTGGTCTGGGCACCAGCCCCACGCAGTGCTACTTCCTGCACCCTTGGCTTTTCCACCCTGACCAGCTCTCATGCCCATGGAAATGGTGGGATAGTCTGCAGGGAACTGGGAATGCTGATAAAACCCTTGGGCCAGGTTTGTACAGGTGAAAGATCTGAACTTTCAAATCAAGAAATGGGCAGCTGTAGTCACAGCTGCATCCATTTCCATCCCTGTCCTTCCCAGCCTGGCAGCAAACACAGCTCCATGAGTGCAAGGCAATGGACACCTCACCCATCCCCAGCTCTCACCTTCCTTGCTGTCCAGCACGGGATCCTTCATGGAGCTGGTAGCCCCAGCCTGGCCTTGCATGGGGCTCTGGGCTGGGCCAATGCCACTGCCCCCATCTGCTTGGTCTTTGCCTCTCATTTCTTCCTGCCAGAGCGTGGACTTGGTGGCAGGGACCTTCTCAGCGCTGGGAATGTTGCTGCTGGTCACAGCCATCTTAGCAGGACCAGGCTCCTAAAAAAAACAGTTGACACAGGAAGTTAGAGAGGGTGCCCCAACTCCACACTCAGGGTCCCCAAGGGCTTGGCCCCAAGGTGTGAGTTCCACATAGCTTGGGTGCTGCCCATGACACATCACAGTGGGACAGGGATGGGACAGTGACATGTGCCAGTGCTTTATGCCCTTTTAAAACATTCCCCATCCTCTTCAGTGCTCCTCTGCTAACAAGGAGCTCTGGAGCCCATCAGATGATGGATGATGTCCCTTTGATGGCCACAGCCCAGCCAGCCCAGGTTCAGAATGTGACCCAGAAGAGGCAGCAGCTTTCCCAACTCCTTGCTTGGCTTTGTTCATTAGCAGATGTTTTGCTGTTGTCATATTAAAATTCTGCATTCACAGATTATTTTTCTTAAAGCCACCCATAAATCAATGACAATTAACTCCCCTTTGGATTGTGGGAAGCTTTCCAGCTGCTTGTTCCCTTTCCATGGAGCAGGGGGGAATACAGGAGTGCACAAACTGACAACTGAAAGCTGGGAACAAGGGCTGCAAAGAGCATCCTCTCTATCCCCTCCTCCCACATCAGGTGGGTTTTAGCCCTTCACCTCCATTGGCATTTGCAGGGCTGTGCCAGAGTCACCAAGGATCTCCCAGGGAGTAGGTCCTGGCTCCACACACAGCCATGATAAGAAGCAAATGACCTCAATTTAAAAAAAAATCCCCTTGGGAAATTTCACACTAAAGGAATGCAGTGTTGGAGGTAAATGATCCAGAGTTCACGGGCATCCTGCTCAAGGGGACCCTGCTCAAGCAGAGGACTGGGACAATGTCCAAGGTCCCTCATACTCTCCTTCATTGATCCAAGCCCAAAGCTAATCACCAGCTCAGGATATATATCTTTATATATCTCTTACACACACCCCCATGTAATTATTTGTAGATATGTATTTAATTAGGCAGAGATGTGGGCCAAAAAGAAGTCTGTGAGGAAGCAGAGACATTAACTCTCTGCTGCTCAGGGATATGAACAACTCCAAGAGGCAGAATGAACCAAAATCAGCAAAACCAACCTCTGGTTGCATGAGGTGTGTCTGGGCACGCTCTGCTTACCTGAGCCTGCCACACCCCTGTGCAAACCCAGGGCAGAGCCTCAAATCCCACATTTCAGCCCCAAACCCTGCCTTGAGTTCCCATGGGCAGGCACAGGCATTCCAGTCTCCTCTGTTGCCAGAGCACAGAAAAAGCTGCAAGAGAAACCTGTCCTTTTCCCCCTAAAATTGCAACCTGCTTGCAAAGCAAAGTGAAAACACCTAACACTCCCTGTGCAAAAATCTGCAGCAAGAGTGGTATTCCCTGCATTGCTCCCACCCTGGTGATTTTGCAGAGGGATGATGCAAAATGATGGGGGGAGTTGAAAATGACCTTGATGCTCCAAGAGCATCCAGCTGTAACCAAGGTCTGCTCTACCATAGACAAGCAAAAGCTATGTGAGAGTGAGAAAAAGCAAGAATATAAAATTCTATTTTTACATCACAAGGTGTCCACCCCTCCCTAAGCAGCTCTAAGACATGATCTACTGCCTGATTAGTGTGTGGCCATCTTTAAGAAGAAAGCAAGCTTTCTCCACCAGCACATGGAGAGCAAGCTGAACAGCAGCCAACTTTAGGAGAGGCCATTTCACAGAGGAGAATTTGGTGCTGATTTTCTCCTCAGCATACTCTTTCCTTCCCTGGACCAGCCACCTGCATCAGCAGGATCTGAGAGACAGAGGACAGATGCTGCTTCTGCCTTTGCAGGTTGCTCCTGACACAGCACAGCATCCATCCAGCAGCAGCTCCCACATAGAGGTTGGTTTTGCAGAGTGAATTTGAGCCTTTTTCCAGCACCATGGGGATGGAGAGAGTGGAAGGAGGGTAGCAAGCAAGACAGGGTGGTCTGTCCCAAAAGAAGAGGGCCACAAGGGTCCCTGGTCCCCATCCCCAAGCACCTGGGGAGCCCATCTGCCCACGGGGAGCCGGCATCCTTCCCCCAGCAGCTTCCCTTATTTGGTGCTCAGGAGCTCAGATCCTGTACGGTTTCCAAGAAGTTGCCATGGTGATGAAATGTAACCCAGAATGATGTTTTTCTGGCTCTGCGCCTCTTGTCGTCTCCACCCCGTCCCCCTACTGAACCCAGCCTGGGTTTAGTGGTGCACCCCAGCCAGAGTGAGCATCCCTGCCCTGCTGCATCCACTCCTGGGGTGCCCCAAATGCAACAGTCCTCTTCTTGGGAATTGAGGATTGACAAATCATACCATGAAGGGAGGAGGCATCTTCCCTGGAGCATCACCAGAGCCAGCACTTGAGGGGTTGTTCAGGCTGTGAGGACCCCAGACCTTGGCAAGGGGTGGCTCAGACTTAAATCTTGGTGTGCAAAAAAGATCACCCCCCCACTAACTTTTTTTCTCATTGCCCAGAACATCTTTATCCAGTGGAGTGATGAAAACTTATTCAAACAAACACTGTACAAAACCCATCCACGGACCAGTTTGCACCAGGGCCATCCTTGGAACTTCATCAAAGAGGACCTGGCACAAGGTGTCCACCCCTGTCCTGACTAAGGCTCAGGGGAGCCCTGATGCTGGTTTTGGTCCCTGGCACAGCCACAGGAGCCCTCCCAGCCAGTCCCCTGTGGTGGTGGGACACACACTGAGAGGTCAGGCAGCCTCAGGGACACGGCTGTTCTCAGCCCCGGCGAGGGACAAGGGTGGCCCTGGGGTCACGTTCCCCATCTGTGGGATTGTCCCCCATCCTGGCCACGTGGGAGCCAGGCAGGAACGAGTGAGTCACAGCTGGCCCCACTTTTTACCATTTATAGTCACAGTGAGCACGAAGCCACTGCTGGGTCCCTGGAGAGCCCAGCTCCGGCCCCCGGAGCTCCCAGCCTGGCCCTGGCCTTTAGTATTTTCCTTTCATTCCCATTATCTCTGGGGTCATCTCAAAGGGAGTAACTGGAGCCCGATGGAATTTCATCCTGTTTCTGACGAAAAGGCCCATGAACAGCACCTCTCCCTGGTCCCCCATGGGGACCATGTGGCTTTGTGGCCACTCCCAGGATTGTGTGCAGGGGTGGCACAACAAAACAGCACACGGGGGCAAAACGTGGCCTCAAAGCAGCCAGGAAAGCAGAAGTGTGTGACCCTGGAAGTGATGACCAGGAATTAATTCACACTGATCTGCTGTCCTGGTTTGCCCCAGCACTCACCCTCCACACAGGCAGCATCAGAGGGCTGGTGATCCCAATGGCTTGGGGGGATCTACCCCAGGACCAGAGCAAGGCCATGGCCCTGAGAGGGAGGCAAGGGAATGGGTGACAGTGTGTGTGTGTCCCTGGGTTACCTGGGGAGTTGGGGGCTCTACCTTCCTCTTCTTCTTCTGATTCTGCTTGTTTGTCCTGGGATAGACGATCAGCATCTCCAGCCACCTGCAGGCAGAGAAAGCAGAAGGTGAGGTCTGTGCCACAGGGACAGGAGTGATGCTGACCTGGTCATGGTCAGCTTGGTGAACAATACCCAGAAACCATCCCAACCAGCTCCTGGGGGAAAAACAAGGCAGGAGAAGAGGGATGACCCCAGGGTACTTTGGCTCAAACCCTGCTCTCTGCAAAAGTGAGGCCACAGCCAAGGCTGACATGGGGCAGGGATTCAAGGATCCTGAAAGACAGTGGAGAGGGACAGAGCCTCCAGCAGGACCGTCCCCTTGAGCGATGCCAACACCCGCACGCTGCAGACAAAGCGCTTTTGTCCAAGGAAGAGCAGCATGAACTCGGCACTGAGAAGTCCTGTGTCCTCCCACCGTGGCCTGACAACCTGCCCCCGCATCTCTGAGAACTCCACAGGGATCCCTGGACCAGTGGGAAACATTCCCACTTCAAGTGTCCCTGCTCGCCTTTCCTTCTCCCCCTGCTTTGCACGCTGCTGCTGTGAAGCGTTCGGAGATGACAACATCAAGTGGGATTTGGTTAAGCAATAAAGGCCAGAAGCACAGAATGAACGTAAAACAAATTCTCCCCCAGCCAGGGAAATCTTCCTGTCATGCTGCAACTGCAAACAAAACCAGCCTGGCTCGGCCCCAGAGTGGGACTGCTCTGGGATGATTAATGCCTGCAGTCAGGAGCAAACGCACTGCTTCAAAACCCATCGCTGGGCTGATGAGCAATAAATCAGCCCCACCTCACTCTGCAATGCCTCTCCCTCCCACGGCAGGCAGGACCAGCAACAAAGGCTGAGCTGGGA
Organism: Peucedramus taeniatus; assembly: GCA_013400575.1. Classification (NCBI taxonomy): domain Eukaryota; kingdom Metazoa; phylum Chordata; class Aves; order Passeriformes; family Fringillidae; genus Peucedramus; species Peucedramus taeniatus. Next base: position 192,778 of record WBNO01019856.1, on the reverse strand, counting down.
ACCAGAGCGTGGGGAGAGGGTGGAGAGAGCAGGCCATGGGGGCTGGCCATGGTTTGGGGCATAGTCAGTGCTCCTGCCAGGGAGGAGAGGAGCTCACTCCCCTGTGCTGTGATTCCCACATGGCTCTGCATCCCACAGCCACTGCAACACGTCACTGTGAATGGGGCTGGGGGGACAGGTTTGCCAACCCAAGGTTTACCTGTGCTCTCTTGTCTCAGTAGGGCAGGGAAATTTCAATGCATGAAAACACTCATCTGGTCAAAATCACAAATTCTTGGTAGAAAAATGTCTATTTCAACAAGTATTTACAGAACGAGGGGAGTCTCAACCTAAGATAAGGCTTGGAAATAGAAAACTCAGCAGAAAGTGCTGACTCTGCTGCTGCCAGGGCTGGGGGAGGCAGGAGATGCCGTGCCTTGGGAACAGTGGGAAAGAGCAAATGTTCATCCCTTCAAGTTCCTGCTGGAGTTTCAAATGTCAAATTTTGGGAGGGAGGCACTGAGCTCCAGGCACTCCATGTGGGATAGGCTCTCAGGTGAGCAGCAGCACAGCCATGCTCCATCACTGTGTGCTGGCAGCTCGACTCTCCAGGGCTCTGCACCTTCATCAGCACCAGCTTCAACCCCAGGTGGCATGTGAGTGATGGAAGAGGATGTTTCTAGGTCACCACCCAACACCTGGAGTTGGGAGATTTACCCTGATTTGCTCGCTTCAGCAGTCTCATCTTCAGTATCATTGAGCCACTGCATTCCTGTGACATTTTAACCATCCTTGGAGGTGAGATGCTCCCCTGGGACCAGGAAGGTGGGGAGCCCCCACCCCAGGATTCCACATCTGCCCAGGGATGGATGAGGACCAGAGGGTGTATGGCACTCGGGGTCAGACATGCCAGCTCCAGAATTATGGGACCTGTACCAGTGGGCTGGGTGCCTAAAAGAGGATGGGATGGGATCCCTAAAAGCACTGTGGGGTCACTGCAGCACCCATCATGAACCCCAGCACCCAGGATCAGCCTGGGTATGCACAGCCACAGCACCCAGCCTTGGTCAAGGTCCTACCCACCTTCCTCTTCCTCCTGGCTAACAGAAGAGCCTGGGAGTGGCTCAGCCCCAGCTCTGCACTCACCCACTGATGATCTCCTTGTTCTCTGCCCGGATGAAATGCTCCTTCTCCGGGGTCAGGATGCACAAGGAGAACTTCTGCCCTGTGCGGCTCTCGCCATCCACCACATCCGTGCACTGGTTCATGTTGATGGTGCCCTGAGGGAGGGTGGTCGGCTGCAAGGGAAAGGAGAAAGGAGCAACTTTAAGGAGAGAAGAGCAGAAGAGTGCAGAGCTGAGCCCTAAAACTTCTCCTGGAGGACACCAGGATCCTACACACCAAGATGCTTTGCCCACAAGTTACTGGATCCATCTGTGTGCCGTGCCCAGCCCACAGCAAAGCTCTGTGCCACACATCTGGGGACACAGACCAACAGGTACAACTCCTGCTGCCACTAAGGTGCTTCTCCTATGTCAACTATCCAGAGAAGGATGGTTACCCTGTTGTGGCATCCAGACACTGAGGAAGGGCACTAAGTGGCCAGCTTTGGGTCTGCAGCTGCAAGCCATCTGGGCTGGTGGGGTGGCACTTGGGGACAGAGATGGCAAAGCAGCAAGGTCCCACTGTCCTCAGCACAGGATGGCTCAGGGATAAACAGACAGGCACAAGCATCATGTTTTTCCCATTAAAATTTACAAAAACCCATGGAGATTGCCAGGGAGGGACTGCAGCATGGAAAGGACCTTGCTTGGTGGGTCTTCTGAACAGTGTCACCTCTCAGCCCCATAGCTCCAAGGAGACCAGGTGAAGTGGGACAGGTGGTGGCCCCTGTGGCCCAAGGGGACACTGAGGGACATCCAGAGGGGTGTCAGCACTGACAAGAGCTGACAGGTCCATCTGGAGCAGCACTGGCTCATCCGATTACAGCGTATCCACCCATCCCCAGTGCCTGCAGCCCTCCCCCCCTGAGCAATTCCACAGCTCCCATGTCCCCAGCCTGCCTGTCCCCACCAGGCTTCGTGATATTGGGGTCCTTCCAGCATCCCAGGGCAAACCTGTACCTGGGACATAAATGACTGAGGGAGAGATCCCTCCGAGCTGCCAACAGCACCAAAGGAGGACCTAAAGCAGCCTGTGGACACCTCCTCACCCTGCCAAAGCCTCCTTGTGCCCTCCAGATGGCCAGGCCAACAAGGAGACGGATTTCTGGCAGATGCTGTTAAGGTTTTTGCCATGGAAACCAGCTCCCCTGCCAGCAAAAGCCCTCCAAAAGCAGCCTGTGCCATGCAAAGAAAGGGTGACAGGAGAGAGCTCAATGGCCTCAGCCTACAAACCCAGAAAATTCAGATCAGTCTCCCAGAGCCTCCCAGTTTAGTCATCTGTGGGTGGTGGGAAATAGCCCCTTTCCCCAGGAAAAAGGTTTTCCCTGCAGCTGTGTCCCTGGGTGGGAGCATCCTATGACAGCCCAGGGGTGGCAAGGAGCCATCACAGGCTCTGCAGCACTGGGTACATGAACAGGACCAGTTGCACATCAGGGACGCCAAACCCTCCTCTTCTCCTTGTGGAAATCAGCACCCAGAGACCCCCCAGGATGGAGGGAGGGAAAGCAAAGCCCAGCCCAGATGCCCAGACCCCCAGCAGGGTGCATGCCCAGCCTCCCACCCTGCACTGCCACAAGCAGTCAGCTCCTAAGAGGATTTTTTGTCTTAGACAACAAAAATAAAACCCCGCTTTCCGGGAGCTATAAAAACCCAACGGAAAAACTTTCTCCTGTTCCAAGTAGAGTCTTAGAAAAGTTTTTGTCTTGCTGGCCTCTGGCACAGCCAAGGCCTCCAGGACTGTAAGGTCCAACCTCCTTCCCCTCCCAGAGCAGTTTTGCACTAGGGAATTCAACAAAGACAGGGGGTGAGGAGGAGGGAGGGAGCCCCACAGGGGGATCCTGGGCCACTCAGTCCCTTGTCTCCCTGAAAGGCCCCAGAGGGATTTGGCAGGGAGCTGGCACAGGAGGAGAGGAAGAACCAACACCCTCCAACCCCATGGCAGTTCAGGGTGGCTGCTCCTGCTGCCCACACCCAGCCCTGACCGAAGCGTGCCGGGAGCAGAGGAGCCGGTTCGGGGGCTGGCCCTGCAAAGTGGTTTTGCCACTCAGCCCTCCTTGTGAAGGGTGAATGCTGGCATCTTGCACAGCCTGACACATCAATCTCCATCCACCACTGCACCTCCAAGCCAAGACACCAGGAGAAAGCTGAGAACAAAGCTGGGAATGACCCTCTTCCACCTGTGGCCCCAGGGGTGAACCCTCCATCCCACAGCAGCTCCCCTGCACCCCCACACCCCTTGGCAGTGTGAAACCTGACAGACCAGCAGCCTCGCTGGCTTGGCATGTAAATTCCTTTACACCATTTGTTTCCTTCCTTGGAGGCAGCACAGGCACTTTGAAGTGAAGCAAAATGCAAATGGTGCCATGGTGCACACACACAAACTCCACCAAGGAAAAGGAGATGGCTTGGACTCCTTCTTCACCTCTGAGCACCTGTTTCTGGGATGGAGGGTTTCTCAATGCTGGGGAACCTTGGAGAAGGATAAGCAAAGCTGGTCCCTGGCCAGGTGAGGACTGTGTGGTTTCAGCAGTTGGAAGGGAATAAATAAATAAATGCAGAAGCAGAGAAGTGTTGCATGGCAGAGACACCAAAATAACAGGGCTGGGATTTCAACCAGCCCTTGGAAGAGCAGATGCTTTGATACAAGACTGAACCCAGCATCAGACCCCAGGGTGGCTTCATGTCTGGGTGAGGCAGGAGTGGACACTCAGGTTCAGCTCCTGCTCCAGCTGCTGACTGCTGCCAGTCCCCAGCTGAGGGACAGCCCTGTCCCCAGGCACTGGCCCTGCCTTTGCCCTCTCCCATGCTGCTGCCAGTGGGATGGAGCCCACAGCTACCCCAGAACTGGATCTGGTGGCTGGGTGTGTCATTTAACTAGGGGTAGGGGTGGAAGCACAGCAAGGTGTACCTCTGTGGAAGCAGAGGACACCATTAAGGCCACCACCAGCAGCTCTCCTTGAGGCCACCAGGTGCCTCTAGCCCAGTCACTCAAGCAGTGCCTGTCCCTCACCAGTACAGGAAAAGAAGCACTTGCATCACACGAGCAGCTACAGCTCTCCAGGCTGCCAGCAGAGGAACCAGAGACAAGAAACAATTGTGTTGCTGTTTCCCTCTAGAGTGACAGATCCCTATTGACACACACACGTGCTCACAGTGTCCCTCTCCATAACACACAAAGCCTATAGAGCGCTCTCCTCCTCCTCTTCCTCCTCCTCCTCCTCTCCCTCCCCGGGTGCCCAAGCCATGAGTCATGCCAGGCTCTCCTCATCAACAATATCAGCAGCCTCTGGATGAGATGCAGGGATCTTTGGATGGATACTCCTAGGATGCAGAGCTCAGCAACTGCAGCAGCCCCTTCCTTGGGCAGTGGAAAGGAGGGAAAGAAGGAATGGGGACCTCTTAGAAGCTTGAAGGAAGAAATCCCAAGCAGGGCATTACTGCATCCTCCAGCACAGTGCTGGATGATTCACAGGTAATGAACAACCAGGTACAGGAGCTGATGCTGTAAATCAAAAGGGTTTATATGCAAAGTCCCTCATTTCCATAAGGCATTGCAGGGCTGAGGTAGAAAACCAGAATTATCTGAGGTAGAAAACCAGCATTATTTCAGGTAGAAAACCAGGATTATTTTGATTCAAAATTTTCTGAATTTTTTTCCAGCGACTTTCCCTGTCATTTCTAACACATGGGGATCATGGCAGCTTGATACAAAATACAAGGGAGCTTTGCTCAGGAGCTGTACACAGGCTGTTCTGGAGCAGGTAAACCCACGGTCAAGCTCCTAAGGAGGGGCTCTGCCATGGCCTCCATGGGACATGGCCAATGCCTAACCCGTTGTCCAGGGCTATTACACAACGTGGGTTGATGAAATCTGGAACACAACCTTTGAAGAAAGGCGATGGGGCAGGGGGAGGAGGAAACCAAACAAAAGGGACATTTTACTTTCTGCCAAGAACCAGGAGGGGAAGAAGAAAAAAAAAAAACAACCCACAACCATTTGTCTATCTCACATGGCGGGCTGGTTGCCTTGGCACCGGGGCCTGGCTGTCCCAGGGGAGATCACAGCTCTGCTGTCCCACTCTGGGCTCAGGATCTGGCAGGCTCTGCCCTGGCTCCCAGCACTGCCCTGGAGCAGCAGCGAGCCTGCAGTGCCTGGGGAAGAGACATCCACACTGCCTCCATAAATGTGTCTTGACAAATGTTAATTCTCCCAGCTAAAATATTCATGAAGGTGGCTGCTGAGCGCTGCTCACTCTCAGCACTCCCGAGTGCTCTGCAAAGGCAGCTCCTGAAAGCTTCACCCATCCAGTGCCCGGGCTCAGCTGATCACAGTGCTAAAAAGGCAGGATGCAAACAGAAGGGAGCAAGAACTCACTGTCACATCATCACAGGCACATCAGGGCAACCTGGAGACAACCACAGCTTGGGCAAGGGCACCGACAGAGCTTGGACACGCAGCTCCCAGCACAGCACTGGGAGCCTAACCCAGAGCCACATCCACCATTCCCACCTGGAGGCCATCAAGAAAGCACCAACTCCTTGAAAAGTTACAGAATCCTCCAACCACTAACCCAGGGCACTGCCAGGTCCTCCATTAAGTCACATCCCTAATCATCACATGTACATGTGGGATGGTGACTCCTCCACTTCCCTGGGCAATCTGTTCCTATGCTTGACCACTTTTTCATTAAAGAAATTTTTCCTAATATCCAACCTAAAACTCCTCTGGAGCAACTTGAGGCTGTTTCCTCTTGTCCTATCACTTGTTAGCTGTGAGAAGAGACTGACCCACACTGGCTACCACCTTTCAGGCAGTTGCAGAGGATCCCTTTTCAGATGTAGAGTAACCCCTTTTCAGCCATACAAGGCGAGGCATGACCTCCTAAATCCCAGTTGAGGATGCAGCTCCCAAATCCCAGCTGGGGATGCTCTGTGCACACACACAGGGCTGGCTCAGCCTGCCCTGAGCTGCCCAGGCGCCAGGCGAGCACGGCTGGCACAGCAGCAGGGCTTTAATGAGCCTTTTGGGCTTCCTGCCACCAGGCACGAGGCTATCGACAGGGCCACAACGGGGCCAGAGTGCTGTGGTGGGCAGATTTTATTACACTTATAGATCAGCTGGCAGGCTGAGCATCCTGGATTTATTAAATTAGACAAAGAGGTTGAAAACAACCTCTGTGGGCTCTGCAAAAGGATGGACTGGAGGAGTCACCCATCAAGGGCAGCAGAAGGTTGTGCTCCCACAACCCCAAGGCAGCTCTGCTTTCCCTGTGCCATCCAAGCAAGAGGCAGGTATCTTTTCTTGGCCACCTGAGCACACCTTTCTCACATGCAAACTTCCTGTATCAGCATCTACTGCTCAGTGAAAGCCACTGAGAAACCTCCAGCCATGTCCATGCACCAGGCAATAGAAAAACAGGTTTTACCACGGGCAGGGGAATCATAGAATCATAAAGGTTGGAAAAGACCTTTAAGATCATCCAGTCCAAGAATCAACCCAGCACCACCACCATATTCACCATCAAACCACGTCCTCAGGTGCCACATCCACAGGGAGGTATCAAGCAACACATGCCCTCTGCACTTCAGTACTCACACCTTGTGCCCCTGTGCAAGAAAAGGGGAAGATGCCCCCAGATGTCACCACTGCCTGGATTCACCAGCCTGCCAGAAGCCATTGTCCCCTTTCACAGATAGAGGCACAAGCAGTGCTCTGCAGATGTGGCCTTGGCACCTGCCAATGTGCCTCTGTACTGGCAACAAGCCTGTGCCAGCATAAGAAGGGGCTAGGACACTTGCCCTGGTGTGCAGCCAGCAATGCAGAACATCCCCCAGATGGATAAATGCCACAAATGCCACTTCCCCCAGCCCCACCACAGATTTCCCCACTGTTGACCCTGGCATGCTCATCACAGGTGCTGACAGCCAGCTCCTGAGATTTGTCTTGCAGAAGGAATTCCCCATTGCCCCAGGTCACCCACCCCAAGGAGGTGGGATGGGTTAGCAAGTGCCACACACACCTGTCCCTGCATGCCAGCCCCTGAAGAGCCCTCCTGAGCCTCCAGCAGGACATAAAACAACATCAGCTCCCCTTTTGCCATTGGGATGGAATTTTCTTCCTTGGGGAACAGTTTGAGAAGGGGGTGAAGTGCAGGGGCTGGGCAGGAGAGTTCAGCCAGGGGCCACTTTTAAGCAGAGTCGGTGTTTATGTCCACAGACAGCGAGTCTAAACACTGAGCGAGGCCGGGAGCTGCCTGGCTGCACCCTCGGGCTGCTCTCCCACCCAGTGCCACCTCAGCCAGGCATGGCCAGCACCCATCCCAAGGGTGCCCAGGCAGCAAGTCTGGGGCCACACATCCCATCTGTAGCCCCATCCCCAGGAGCACCCATCCTGTGAGCGGGTGCTGGAGCGGAGCGAGCCCGGCCGGGGCTGTGCAGAGCCTGGAGCCGGCTTGTCTTGGCCTTATAAGGCTATTTTCGCACTGCTCTTGCAGCTCCCAGCTGCTCCCCACTCCAAAGCAGGGTCGGAGTTGGCAGCCAGAGCCTAGCCTGCCTCCTTCCTGTTAACCTCTTTCCTGCTGAACAGCCTCTGAGGGGTCTGTGCATGGTGGGAACAGCCGTATCCAGTCCCGGCACAACGTGCTGGGCAGAGAGGGTCAGCAAACCCAGTGGTGGTCACCAAGTGGGTTCAACATTCCTCAGCACTGGTGTCTGACCTCTAGGTCCTCAGCAGCATGGACAAATCCAGGAACCTTTCAGGGAAGCTTGCAACCATGGATATGCACATTCTACTTCAATGCCACTGGAGAGGAAGAGGGAGAGAGATGCAGAAAACATCGGCACCATGATGGGAAGGACAACAAGGCTCCACCAGGATGGGGTATCCAGAGGCTGCTCTGAGCTGCCATTCCAGCTGTTTGTGGACCAAAGTAAAAGCAAAACATTGTACAAAGAACTTGGAGCACCCACTCAAGCCCTATCCCAACTCTTTGGGGACCAAAGCAGAAGCCCAGAAATGCACAGGCATTTGCCAGTCCTGCAGTGCCAAAGGCACCACCTTGCAGCCCTGCAAACCCAATAGTTATTCCTTCCTCTTGCTCTGTGGGATTTAGATGCGTTTAAAATGCAAAATGTCCTCCTCCCCTCTGAGGAGGGGGGTGGGAGGAATACATGATAACAGATCCGACCCCATCTGCTCGCAGCTGCCAGCGTGGCATCTTCCCTGCTCCCAGATGCACAGGCACAACAGCCAAGGGGGAAGCAAATATCTGCAGCCTTCCAGCAAGCTGTCATGGTAATCAGCCCAATGGCAAAAACCCAGCAAGACCACGGACAGACCAGAGCTTGGTGCAGAGATCACGACAGGAGTTTCCTGGAAAGGGATCCGCAGTTGTTTGGAGGTGGGAAGGAAAAATGGGCTTCATTTGCATCTTGATACTTGAATCTTAAATTGCACTGTTCCAAATTGGCCTTGTCAACTTTATCCTCCACCCCCTCGGTGTAGGAGACGAGTCCCAGGTGGTCCCTGCACCACATGCCAGGCACTCATGTGCAGGAGCTCAGCACCACCTCTGTGCTCACAGCCTCCACAGCAGCAAGGGGCTTCACCAAACACCAGCAACCACAGCTCCCTAAGGTCACCCACACACAAAGATGGCCATACACACAGTGATGCCAGTTTTGGACACAACTCAGGAGGAGGAAAGCTTGGATTGAGGCAGGATGACCTGAACCCATGTTGGCCAGCCCTGTTCTACCACAGCTGGACCTGGATTTCTGCTTCATGGGGGTGAGGGAACATGACCAAGGTAATCGTCATCCAAGGAAAGCAGAAAATTAGATCAATTAAATCCCTGTACCTCCCACTAAGTAAATCCATCTCCCTTCCAGCCTAGAGGGGAAGGAGGGACAGGTCTCCTCATCCCAGCCATCCCACAACCTCTCCTGCAAATGCAACCAAGCAAAGGAATCAGTGCAAAGACACAGGGACAGACCAGGCCATCAGCAGCATCACAGCCATGAAGAGCCACCTCCAACAGCCATTGTCTGGAGCTCTGGATGTTTTCAGCCCTGCAGCCACCATGGTGGGGCATCCCACCTTCACTCCCCAGGACTGTCAATACAGGGTCTTGTACTGGCACTCAACAACTGCAGAGGAGGAGACAACAACCCTGGGGATCAGCAGCACCAGATCCACCGGAGGCTCGGGCAACTCCCACGGGCGCAGATGCTTCAGTGGAAGTTCTTGAATCCGGCCAAATTAGTCTGGAAATCTCATTATTCCCCAGTGCTGCTCTTATGAGCTTTACAGAGCTTCCTGCTAGGCTGGGAATACCGGGAGGCTGGGCTCCCAAGGCACTTGGGGTCTGCAGCTGAAAGGTGTGAGGGCCAACCCAAGTCAAGGATGTTGGTTTGGCTAACCAAGCAGCAGCCACATCCTGCACCCCAACACCCGTACAGAAAACCCCACACCCACTCTGCGTTGCTTCCAGCAACTTCCAGACTAGCTTGGACCCTGCAGACCTTCCCAAAAGATGAGGTGATGGCCTGAGAGAGTTTCCCAAACTTTGATCATAGACCATCCCACCAAATGGCACAAAATGTGAGCCTTCTGGGCAGTTCCAAGGAAAAAAGTTCCCAAGAGGCACACACGACTGCTGTGGGGCACAGAGACTACACAGCAGCAGTTTGAGCTGGGTTTTGCTGCCACAGGCACAATGAGATGGAGGCACTGACACTGATAGCAAACAGCTGTCCTGGCCAAGCAGGCATCACCAGGTTCACAGGCAAGTGACACCTGGGGTAAAAAGTGCTTTAAATGCCCAGGAAAAATTCACGACTAACACATAAAGCTGCTGGAACTGTCCCAGGGTAGCAGCATTTTCTCCCTAAACCTACTGCTCACATCTGGCTCCTGTAGAGGAATACAGGGAGAGGAGGGAGTTCACAGCCATGTGCTGCTCCCAACCCCTCCTTTGGGAGCAGCTGTGCAATCCCAGCAGAGAGGAACAATCTGGGGCCAGTGCACGTGAGGGGGATGAGCACAAAAGGTTTCTCCATGGCTCATGCCTGGGATGACAGACTTCACCCCCCCCCAGCACTGGCCTGTACATGGCATTAACCACCCATGCAAGCCAAATGTCCCCTCCCTCCACACATCTGCTCCATCCATAATCCCTGCTGTCCCTCCCCTAACGGGAAAGGAGCCAGGAAAGTGAACCAAAACCCTAATTATATCCCAGTAGCTCCCCAGCGCCCTGGTGATCCCTGTGGCTTTATCGATGCGATCGCAGCAGGGCTGATGAAATGTGGAGGAAAGGGCCAAGGCTGGGTGTGCTCCAAAACCCCACCTTTCTGTCCAGTCACACCATCACAACAGGTGGAAATCCCATATGAGCTCAGGATGCTGCTGATACTTCTAAAACCTGTGTGCCTGTTCCCTCTGTCTCCTCTGCCCAAGGACCACTTATCCACAGCAAAGGGAACAGGGAGGAGAGTGGGGACAGCCACGGGTCACAGTGGGACAGCAGCCCATGGCCCCACTGCAGGTTCCCAGGACTCTGTTTGGCCATAAAATCATGGAGAGCCACATCTATGGCACCTGGAGCCACAGCACCCAAGGCTTGGGAGGCGCAAGAGCCAGGACCCCCAGGATTGTGCCACAGAATCCCAGAATGGTTTGGGTTGGAAGGGATCTCAAAGTTCATCCAGTTTCATCCCCTGCCATGGGCAGGGACACCTTCCATTAGACCAGGCTGCTCCAAGGCGTGTCCAGCCCAGCCTTGGACACTTCCAGGGATGGGGCAGCCACAGCTTCTCTGGGCAACCTGTGCCAGGGCCTCCCCATCCTCACAGGGAAGGATTTCCTCCCTGCAGAGATGTGGCACGGCCATGAGGTGCATGCCAGGAAAACAGGAGGGAAAAACCTCCATGGAAGGTGGGACCTTCCCTGCTTTCCCCAGCTCCTGCAGCACCCCAAGCTCCACATGCAGCACCTCTCTCCTGCAGCAGCACAAGAAGAGCTGTGCTGCATGCAGGAGCAGAGCACAGGGCTGTTAACACACTCCCACAAACCAGCTCCTGGATGGGAACCTGCAGGAAGGAGGTGAAGGGTAAGCGAAGCTGCCACACACGTGATTTACCTATGGTAATTTCAACTTTCAGCAAAGCTGTCTGGCTGTTTTATCTCATTGCCTGCTTGCAGTCAGACTTCAGTGACTGCAGGGAAGAGCCTCCTGTGTAGCTTTGAAGAAACAGGACAAAATAAAAAGATCTTACAAAATACATGTTATCAAGAGCACATTCACATGCTGTTACCTGGTCCACCATAAAGGAAAAACAGTATTTTGACAGCTTTTTTTTTTTTCTCCTTTTGTATCTTGCAGCCCATGGTAAGTAAATGAGCAAGACAAATAATCAAATCTGCCTGGAAATTTTCATTTTTCACCAGAAATGCCTTAAAAGAGCACAGACAAAAGGGGGAAGACTCCTGCAAAAACCCTGCACTTGGTAACCCCGAGAAAAGCTGTTTACAAAACCTCACTGAAGACCTCAGCTTGTCTCCACGCAAGTTTTAACCTGACGTCCCTTTTACAGCCTCCAAACCTGATGAATAATTCATGCCTGGGATAAAGCAAAAATATCATATTCACCAATGCTTACCTAACAGAGAAACAAAGATTGCAAATAAGTAATTTATTAACCCCGAACCGTGTTGCTGCTTGAACAGAGGGCACAACTCCGGGTTTTGGTGGAAAAATCACTCCTGAGCTGAGGCAAGAGCTCGCTGAGACCCTCCAGCACAATCATGCCTTGTCCTGGACTCAGTGAGGTGCCAGTGGGGGGAAGCCCCCCAAGAGGGGCTGGGAGCTCCCCACAAGAGGAGCTGGGAGCTCCCCACAAGAGAAGCTGGGAATTCCCCCCAAGAGGGGCTGGGAACTCCTCACAAGAGGGGCTGGGAGCTCCCCACAAGAGGGGCTGGGAGCTCCTCACAAGAGGGGCTGGGAGCTCCCACCCTTCCTCCTCCTCCTCCTCCTCCTCCTCGGGGCTCGCAGCCGCCCCTTCCCCGGCGGTGGGAAGCCCACAACCCCGTGCTCGCCCACGGCTCCAGCCGCTTTCTCAGGCATTCCAAAATTTGGCCGAAGTCTCTTTTTGCAGCACGCCCCCCTCCACGGCTGGACGCCTGCCTAATTGCGTATTTATTTATTTCTGCATTTTCCCAGCTCCCCGCACACACTGGCGCAGGGTGGGGGGAGAAAAGCCAAGGCCGGCTCCAAACGCGGACCCAAAAAAAAAAAAAAAAAAAAAAAAAAAAAAAAAAAAGGGAGTGCAGCTCCCCACATTCCCCGGAGGGTGGGAGGAAGCCGGGAAGCGCAGGGCTGGCTGGGAGCTGGGAAAGGGGTGGGAGCGGGGGGCAGGAAGGGGGGACGCCAGCGGCATCGCCCACCCCCTTTGCTTTGTGCGCGCTTGGGGAAATTAAAAATAGCTGCGTCCAAAGAGTGGCTGCAAGCGCCACAAAGAGCGTGTTGAGCGGAGGCAGCTGCAAGCTATTTGCTGCCCCTGGTAATCAGCATCTCGGCTTGCAGAACCCCTCCGGCCCCCCCAGCCCCTTCCTCCCCTGCCAGAAGCTGCCGCTGCCTTTCTCCAACCCACATATGTCATGTCAACAATCAATGAATGCAGGATCTCTGCCGGGGAAAAAAAAAGGGGGAACGCGCTTTGATTTTTGGAGCAGCTTTGTTGCCTTGTTCCATTCATGTCCTTGTCCTCCTCTCTGAGCTGTCACTGAGGGGTTTGCAGCACTGAATCCCACCAGTCAATGCCAAGATACCTCATGATCCTCAGTGGGAACAGGGATGTGCTGGGATGCTGCTTCTTCTAGAAGCAGGGAATGGGATGCTATTACCCAGCATCACCCAGCCTGGAGCCCACAGCCCTGTGGTGGTCCTCATCAACCTGATAGGGTGGAAAGAATTAAACCCAACCCCATCCCCACCACATGGCTGCAGCTGGTGGGCTCAGAGTTGTTCTGCATGCACCTCATTTCATGTCCCCTTCCCAGCACCAAGCAACAGCAGGGCAAAAAAAATGGTGTTTTTGTGAGTTCCTTGGGTGGTTTGGTCATTGATATGTGAACTGGCAGGGCCACCCAGGGACTGGGGGATGCTTGGGAGCCCAGCATTGCCCTGGCTTGGAAAGAGCTGGGATCAGGCACCGACCACTGCCCCTTCCTCTGCTGCCTGGGGGAACCACTGGGCCCAAGCCAGGATAACTGCTCAGCCTTAACTGTGTCATTTCACTGCCAGCCCTGACATCTTCCCTCCTAAATGCCATCAGAGCTTGATTTCCACATTAACCTTTTCCAGTAGATACAATTTTTCCTTCACCAAGAGCCCGCAGCCAGGCTGGAAGGTCCAGGAGTCACAAAGGAGCTCCAGCTGCTGCAAGTGCCTGTTTCACTCTGCCCCCCACGAACAAGAGAAATGCAATCTAAACTCCAGCTCACTTCCCTCGCTGCTCTGACACACGTCTTCTACAGAAACCTCTTTGCTAGGTCCCGAGGGACAAGGAGTGGGGAAAAAGCAGAAGGATGGAGCCACTTGAACCTGTCCTTGCTGCTCAGCCTAAGAGCAATTCCAGCTTTGTGGCTCGCCCTGCAGAAGACAATAGGGGCTGTGTTGTTTCCAGGAAGGAAGCACCTGGGCCAGGTCATCAAAGCAGCTTGTGTTAGGAGGTCACTGCCTGCATCGAGCTTTCAACTCCACTTTCATCCTCTTTCTGCCTGTTAACTCCCAAACTTCCAACCACAGATTGTTTCACACCAGGGCCTCTCCTGAGAGGGTCCTGCAGCCACCAAATGTCCTTCTTGGGGAGCTTGGATGTGGACAACAGTGTCCTCCAAAGCTCACAATAAACCCAGGCACTTTTGGGGCCCCCATGATGGCCCCTAGCCATTGCCAGTTGCCAGGGCTCGTGATGGAGCCATCCCTGGAGAGGAGCTTCCTGTTCCCTCAGCCCCCTCCCAAACTCTCCTTCTGCAGCTCAGCAGTTTTACCTTCCCAAACTAAAAGACACAAACCAGAAGAGGGTTCAGCAAATGTAGGGAACCATTCCTGGAGGAGCCCACAGGTGTCCTGACAGCACTCGGAGCAGAGAGAAATGGGAAGACATGAACATCCCAAAGCCACTGTTATGGGATCCCACACCCAACCCCAGCCGTGACACTTGCATCAGCATCAAGACAGACATTAATATAAAACCACAAATGAAGATTTGTGCATCCTCCTCTCACCCCCTTCAAGGCTGCCTGGTCCTGACTTCAGCAATGTCCCAAGGAATGAGTTCCCAGGGCTCCCTGTAGGTCCATGGACTTTTTTCCCCCAAATCAGTATTGAAAATTAGACACAACAAATTCATCACAGATCTCTGAGCTCTGTTCACAGTCACCAGCACATGTGCTGTCTCTGCATCTCCTCCAGAGCAGGCATGATGATGTACTTTGTCCCCTCTTCCTTGCACCCTGATTTCAGGTGTCCCTTTCCTGCCCAGCTTCCGTGAAGGAGAAAGCATCTCTGCTTCCCAATTTTCCCATCATTTCCTTATGCTACTGCATCATCTATGAGATATACACCAAACACCCCACATAAAACCTCCTCACAGATCATTGTCCACCCTGGCTTGACTACATCCAGCCCTGGAAAAAAACTGGGACGGGGAGTCCCTGTCACCATTTGAGCCTCACACAGTCACTCCCACCCAGCCTTTCTGTCTCTGCTTACTTTAAATTTCAAACATGCTTTGATTCGAGCCAAAAGCTTTTTATGCTAAACAGAAACTGAAAGTCTTGATCTGGCAAACAGAGACACTGGCAAAATCGTGTCCATGGGGGGAAACCACTGGGGATGAGGGGAATGGGGTTTGTAAAGCCTGGTGCTCCCACAGAGGAGGGGGCAGGAAGAGCTTGGAAACACTTAAATGGCAAAACGTGTGGAAAAAGTAAGGACAGAGAGGCCAGGATGTTTAAGGTTCGTTTTTAATCCCTGCCAATGAATTTCAATTCTGTGCCAAAACTGAAGTAAACTGCTTTGATCTAAAAAAGAGGGGGGAAACACACACACAGGCTCTCGGCTTCTTAAAACAATACAGATGACAAAGGAGGTAACTACAATGGAAATCAACGCAGCACAGCTCTGCTGACAGGGACATTTTAAAATGCCCCTTTCCTCCAAATAAAGAGGTGTTTGGAGGGGGATGAATTAGGAAACAATAATCATACAGGTCTGTGGATCACAGCATCAGCAGGCATGCATCCCTTCCTCTGATCCCCCTCCAGCTGCCACCAACGCTTACACCATTCTCCTTTTTTAGCCATTTATCAGTTCCTTAGGTTTCTGTGGCCAGGAGTGGGGCCTGGGGCCGAGCAGGTCTCCAGATGTGACCCCACAGCCCTGCTGTGTAGTGCCAGACCTCCCACCTCTGAGCTGGCCTCTCTTCTCCTATTTATACACCCAGCCCAGGGGTCCCACTGCTCCCTAACCATTCCCAGATGCCAGGCTGGCCCCTC
Organism: Peucedramus taeniatus; assembly: GCA_013400575.1. Classification (NCBI taxonomy): domain Eukaryota; kingdom Metazoa; phylum Chordata; class Aves; order Passeriformes; family Fringillidae; genus Peucedramus; species Peucedramus taeniatus. The sequence continues at coordinate 177,073 of WBNO01019856.1, read as the reverse complement.
TCTTCATCCCACCCCAGTCCCATCAGCTCCCTCTTGACCCCCCTCCCTGCCATCACAGGCTGCAGCAGAGATGTCTGCTCCATTGTACTGAGGTTAATGACATTATGATCCATCTGAGTTCCTGATTTAGGAGCAGGACCACCCTGCTGTGAGCTCAGGAAGGGTCTGCAACACCACCATGGAACCATCCAACCCCAGCAAACTCTGGTACTGAGGCGGCTGACTACTGGGGTTCAAGCATCCTCCTAGATCCCTTCCCAATTTCACAAAGCAATTTGACTCCAGCAAGTAACAGGAAGGGCAGAGATAGGGTCACACATTTCATTAAGCTGGGAAGTGCCAGACACAGACTGAGGTCAGTTTGTTGCAAAATGGGTATGTCATGCACAGGGATGCTCCTCTTGAATCCCTGCAGGGAAACTAAAAGAGCCCATCCAGAAGATGCTCTCACCTTGCCTCTCATCCACAGCACCAGCGAGTTTGAGACGTTCCCAGACAAGTCTGAATTTTGTCCTGTTTTCAAACCAGCATATGCACAAAGCAAAAAGCCTCTAAATTAATAGTCTCAGCTACCAAAAGGAAGCCTGATGTGACACGAGAATACCCCCAAGGGAGGATGCAAAATGCTAACCTAGTATAAATCCCAGCTCAAGAGAAGTGGCACAGGGGTGAAGTGAGGCACAGAGACAAGGCCTGGCTTGGACATGCAGTGATTCATTAAGAAGCTGGCCTGGAGATCCAGACCCACCCCTCTGAGCTGCCCCAGCCACGGGGCTGGATCCATCCCCAGGCAGAGCTTGAGGCCACGGGCCCACCTGCAGGCCCAGGGAGGGACATGGCAGCCCCACAAACCCCTCCTGCCTTTCCATTCCCACGCAGACGGGCTCTATTTATAGAGACCTCGGCCGCTAATTATAGATCACAGCAACCAAAACAAAGGCAGGCAAAAGCTCTGCACTTGCCACTGGCTGGCTCTGGCCCCTCAGCCCAGCACTATTCTTGTGGCAGCTCCCATATCCCAACCAAAACCTCCCAGACCACCCCAGCACCGCAGTGTTGGGCTGCTCTCCCACAGCAGTGGTTTCACTGGAGACCACAGGGTGTTTTACCAGGAGAACTGAAACTTGTCCTTGGACAATCACAACACAGCAGCTCAATCCCAAGCTTTCCCTCAATAAGAGTGGCTTTGTCATCCTCCAGCTGCTGCAGAGAAGCATCAGCCCCTGTCATCATCAGTCCCAGCATGAAGGTTTATCAAACAGCAGGAGCAAGCCACCATCAGGGTGCAATTGTGGATGTTCAGGATGGGAAGGCATCCCCCAGTGATCACACAACCTCCACATCCACCCACAGTTGGGAGGCAGGAATTTCTGCACGTCTGAGCAGGCTCAGCTTAGCCAGGGCTCAGCAGAGCTCAGAACAGCTGCTGGCATGGTCCCTGCAGAGGGGAAGGGGGTGGGATCTCCTGGGCATTCCCAGTGGCCAGGCTGCATCTGGGCGCCACCAGCCTGAAAGAGGGAAACCCCAGGGAGAAAGTCTGGCAGCTCAGCCTGCTCCTAGGGGATGAAGGTCCATAGCCTGTGCAAATTCTCCCCAGCACAGCCATCATGCAGAACTCGTTTTGTTTTCAGACTGGAACTGTGGCAGAGCAAGGACAGACAGAACGATTGACACAGAGAAAGAAGGTGGCCAAGCAGGAGCACAGACTCAGGATCAGCTCTGGGATATCCCTGGGCAGGTATCAGGAGACAGAGGGACAAGTGGGAGAGCTGGTACCTGCTTGTCTCACCTTCCATGCCCAAAATGCTCCCATTCAACACCAAACTTTACCCATCCCATGGCAAAAGGCTCCCTGTGCCCAATGCTGCCCCATTCCACGGTCTCTGAGTACCACAGCACCAACATCTCTGGGGACTCCCCAAGGTCTCCTCAACTTGGACTTGTGCTTTGAGCTGCCCCTCCACACCCCACTGCTCTCCAACCTGCTGGGGGCCAGGAGCAGAACCTCCCTAGCCAGGCATAGGAATATCTCCACCAGCATCACCAGCCCAGGACTCCCCTCCCAGGCTCACTCCTCCCTCCAATTCCACTTTTAATAAGAGCAGAAATTGCCAAACCCACAAAATTAGTCTGAAAGGTTCAAGCAGAGCCATTCAATCCCAGGCTGCCACTGCCTGGGAGGTCTCTGCCCAGCTCCTGCACGCTCCAGAGGCTGCTCCTGAGGCTCCCACGGGACCCCCACTCAGCTCCTACAGAAAAACTGGGGCACTCTGGGTGAAGATCATCTCTGAGGGACTGCAAAGTGGATCCCTCATGGAAAAAACAGTGTCTCTGCTGGTATCCCCTGCATGAGATCCCAGCCCTGTTACTCCTCACCAGGCCATGGAGGTGGTGGGGACAGGGCAAAGAGCTGGCACAGCTGGAGGGGTGGAAAGGTTAGGAGGGTATTTTTATACCATGTGTCAAACCCCAGTGAGGAGGAAGGATCCAGGACAGTCTCCTCTATCTGAGGAGGAGACTATGACAAGGCCAGACCCTCCTGGGATCCATCACACCATAAGAGGCCACAGGGTAACAAGTCCAGGAGCCAGCACAGTGCTGTCACACTGCCCAGGACACCATCCCATGCTGCACATGTGTACCTTCCCTTTTTGTTTGTATTTTTCCACTTTCTCCCTTCTCAATGGTAAAAAGCCCAACAGGTGCCTGGAGAACTCTGGGATGCTCCTGCTGTCCTCTGGGTGCTCTCTGGCCCTTGTGGCACAGGGCTGGGGCACTGCCTGTCTGCTTCTGCCCAGACATGGCAGAACCTGGGGCAGGTCAACCTCTTCAGGATGCAAAACAGCAAAAAAATATTCCAGATTGTGTTTCCCAGCATTCCTGCACCTCTACCTCAAACTGGGGAATCTCCCTACTCCACCCAGACACAAAGCACCCTCCTGTCAGTAAAAGGAAACAGGACAGGAAACACCAGCCCAGTAAAGAGCCAGGTTGCTGACACTGAAAATGTATTAAAAGTCTCCACTACTCCTACCCAAGACATTTAAATTATTTAGGGCACTTGGACCAACCCCAAGTAAAAATACAAACAAACACAGCATGAAATCTGAGCCACACTCGCCGTGTCTCCTCATTCCACGGTGCCTTCACAGGAGGTACTGGAGGAGGACCAAGGCACACTGACCTCACAGGGAGCCTCCCTGCCACAGACACAGGTCCCCATGTGTCCCTGTCCCAAAGGTGTGCTCTCTCCAGCTGTCTTCCTGAGCCTCCTGCCCAGGCAGATCCCAGCACATGGGTGTCCACCGTGCCGGCCTGCTCAGCCTTGGGCACCCTCCCATGGGCTTCCTGTAGCCAGCAGGGTAGATCAGCAGTCCTGGGTGCTCCTGGGATTGACCTACTGGGCTCTCCAGCCCTACTCTGCAGCTCACAGCAAATGGGTTTCCCTTCCTTTGATCCCCTTTTACTGATGGGAGCAGTGCTGGTGACAAGCTGCAGCTCCAGGGCGGGCGGGCGGTGGGAAGGCGTTCCAGCTGACCTACTTTCCACAGGCATCGCTGGGCAGGGCCTCCTTCTCGGACACTGCCAAGGTGATTCACCACAACCAAAACCCAGCTGGCACCGGGAAACTGGGCAAAAAAGGAGGGGGAATGACCTTGGGGACCCCCTCCAGCACTTCCTGTCAGTGTGGGATCTGTCAGCAACTGATGGATCCCATGCCAGGTAGGACTCGCACGCCTCTGAAACACCCTCCCATCCTCTGCAGAGTGTCCACTGAGTTCTGTGTCCACTCCCACACAAACCCAGCCTGGCACAGAGTCAAACCCAGCGAGCACAACTCTCCTCCAGCTTGGCAGAGCACTCCAAGGGCAGCAGATAACCCAGCTGATGCCCAGAGCCTGGACACAGCAGGGCAGCACTCACCATCTCGTCGAGGGCATAGCGCAGCAGCCCGTGCTCGTAGAGGATGAAGAACCGACGCTGCCATTTCTGCAAGAGAAGACATCGAGGGTCATGGCAGTGTCCACAAGCCCCTGGGCCTTGCTGGGAGCACTGGAGCTGCACATCAGCTGGCAGGGCTCTGCCAAAGGTCTGTGTGCACCAGCCCACATTGCCCAATGCTGACTGCCTTGAGCTCTGGCAGCCTTGGGACCCTGACCATTCCCTGGGGAGCCTCTTCAGCGCCTGACCACCCTCTGGGGGAAGAACCTTTTCCTAACATCCAAACTAAACCTCTCATGACTTAGGTTCATGCCATGAAAACTGGGGACACCAGAAGGATCCCCAAACTAAATGCTCTGAGCCCTCAGCTTCATCCTGCATCATCTATTCCAGCATCCAGTGCTGGAGGGTGACAGGTGTCAGATGTCCCCCAGCTGCACAAGAGCTCAGTTTGGATTGTGGCTGCACTTCTGGCATGGCACTGCCCAGGCAACCCTGGCAGCATGCTGGCACTGCTGCCTCTGCAGCTGCACAGCAAATCAGATTGAAGAACTGATCTGGCTGGAAAACTGCCTTTTTTTTTTTTTTTTTTCGTGTGTGCCAGGTTGTTTTCAGCCAAGACCAAAAACTGGTTGAGCAGGCTGAAATAAAAAAGTCCTGGATTCATAGCCCCAGTGCAGCAATTCTTATCTCACTTTTCTCAGCCCTTCGGGCAAAGTCCAGGCTGCTCAGGGACAAGCAGAACTACAGAGGACCTTGCAGACCTCCACAAGCCCCAGCTTAGTAGGCAGCCTGGGTTCTGGGGAGACCTGGGTCCCATGTCCCTTTTATGTCAAGCCAGCAAGCCTATGACAAGCTGTGACTCCAAATAATGACCCATATTCCCCAGGATGAACTCAGAACCCGATTCTTGCTCATTCAGGAGCGATTTTTTTATTACAAACAGCTCCCAGAACATTTTGGCTGCATGACAGAGGGTTCACGGACCATTGCCATCCCTCCCACGCACAAGACAGCCCCATCCTGGCAGCCTCAGCAGCAAGCTCCCTGCAAGACAAGCTTGGGGATAGGCTGGAAGTCCTCATCACAAGCCAGCAGTGAAAGGACATCAGCCTGGCCACTTCCTTATCTGAGCCTCACAACCCCCAGGACAGGAAAGTGGGGGATGCTCCGACCCCACAGGAGACTGCTGTTTCTGCCAAGCATGAGAAAACCCCTTTAGGAAGGAGCTGAGTATGTCCTGCTCTGTCTGTAGGTCCCTGCTGCCAGCACTTGGCTTCAGAGCTCTGCAGGGTTATAGCAAATGGGAACCACCACTCAGCCCCTTCCTTGCTGCCGGACATTGGCATATCTGCACTAGGGGATGGGATGCAGCCTCCCTCTAGAGCTCTGGGCATGCTCATGATGAGCTGCAGAAAACAAAGTAGTTGTTTCCAAGCCCCAAAGGAAAACTGGGAGCCTTTCTGATGGTCACAGCCCAGCTCAGTGTCACACAGCCCACACCCCACTGGCCTGAGCGCCTTCCTGGCAGCATGGCACGTGTCAGGCAAACTAGAGCAGCATCAAAACATCAAAAAGCAAAAGCAACAAGCAATAAAATTGCACAGACTGAGCCTGACCCGCACCTGCAGTGCCCCAGGCTGCTGCCCAGCACGGGAGACCTTGCATCCCAGAGAAGGCATTCCAGCCTTGCTGCCAGAAACATCTCCCAGCTTCCTGGTTTTCACAAGAGCATGGGTGCATAGAGGTGCCTTCAGCACTCCCAGGGTCACAGCCACCCCCATGGGCAGGGACAGCCCTTGCTGCTCCTCCTGCCACCCCCACCAACGTCACGGGGAGGGGATGTCTCAGCTTCACTTACCCGGGAGCGATGGACAGGGTTGTCAAAGTCCGTTCCTTCCGGGGCCAGCAGCAGCCAGCCACCATAAATGGGTTTGGCCTGCAAAGAAACAGCAGAGAAACGCTCACACACAGCAGAAAACGGCTCAACATGAATCAGCACCACAGGGAATCGATGGTCAGGGACTATGGGAAACTGCAGCACCCCAGGACGAAGGCAGCTGTGTGAGCTCAGCCTCCTGCACGCAGGCAAACTCAGCCTTCCCAGTGCAGGGAACGTGGTGTCTGATGGCAACCCGTGGTGTGACACACACTGTGTGCCAACGGGACTGAGAGGAGGACTCGGGAGGAGGCAAAACCCCAGCCACAAACTCCAAACACAGCTGCTCCTGCATGGCACCGTGCCAGGAGCACCAACCTCCCGAGCAGCAGAGCCCATCTCCACCACGGCTCTTCCAGTTGCCATCGGCAGCGTGCCTCTACTCCAAAGCAAAAACACACTCCAAAGGAGAGCTCGATGTTTTCCGTTCCTTAATTAAGAGAGGAAAAACTACCCAGCGCTGGCAGTTCTCCAGCTTCCCGTGCTGTGCACATCCAGCTCCTGCTTCCCTGCAGGGGCAGCCCCTGCCAGCCTGCTCCCCCCGCCAGCAGCGGCCAGCGGCCCACGGCGAGCACACAGGAAGGTCAGAGCCAGGAGGAGGGAAAACAGCTCAGTCAGCCAGCCGGGAAGAGAAAGGGAAAGAATACTCGGAAAGAACCTTGCAGCAATGCTGTATGTCAGTGGAAAAAAAATATCCAGGCTCTTTCCACGTGGTTGGATGCAGAAGTAGCCAGGGTGAGGCTGACCCATGCCATGGCAAGCGGTGGGATGGGCACTGGGCATGTCCTCCCACGCAAACTCCTGCGGGAACCGCTCCCACTGCCTTGTCAAGCTGTAAAAGATGAGCCAACACCTGGCAAGGGCTGGGGCCAAATCCTGCTGCAAGACTGGCAAGACGTTGCCACACCAGCAAGGCGGCTCCACAGATACCAAGACAGAGCAGGAGGGAGGAAACCCAGAGCAGATCCAGCTCCAGGAGACCCTGGGTCTGGGAACATTGCTTTCCACCATGGAACACCCATGCACGTCCATCCTGGCCCAGCCACAAAGTCACAAGGACACACTCTCCCAGCTCTTCTCTAACTGATTCAGTTGCTTTCATTCTTTTCTGTTCCTTAAAGTTTACAACTGTTTCCAATTCAGTACCTCCCCTAGATTCCTTCTGCCAGTTTCTGTGGTTTTGTAATGTTTAAAAAAAAGTTTCCCCTCTGGAAAAATCCCTGCAAACAATAGGAGAAACTGCCTATGCACCAGAAACTGTCAAATGCATGAAGCACTGAGTAAGCAAACTGGAAACACGCCGGAGGAGACCTTTTACTGTTTATAAAGTGAAAAGAAATAACAAAATCTCTTATCCCCTCCACAATATGACATACCAGCTCGAGGTGCTGCTCTCCCAGCAGCTGGGAAAACATGATTTGAAAAGACCTTCCTTCCTTTCCCCTTTAAATGAGATTGAAACCAATGAAAACGAAGCGCTGGGATTGGGATCCTATTTGGGGGAGTTAGGGGGGCCCAAGGCACCCCTACACCTGTTCCCACGACCCAGCTGGGGGCACAGAAAGGCACCTGTGTGCACCACCACCCTCCCTGGGTTTGGCAGAGGGCCCGGAGCCCCCCGTCACCCCTGCCCAGCTCACCTGGATGCTGGTGCCCTGCTCGCCCATGGCCCCCATGCCACCTCCAGCTGCTCAGCACCGCTCCGTGCCCAGCTCTGTGCCCGACTCCGTGCCGCCCACGCTGCCAGCGCCCCGCAGGTGAGCCAGGCTCTGCCACTCCCCCGGCACACCCCGCCCTGCCCCGCGCCCCCACCCAGAGCAGCCCGTGACGCATCCGTGCCCACGCGATGGGAGGACTCCGGAGCGGGGATCCCAAAGCTCCCCGCCATGCTGGGATGTGGCCACAGCCACCCAGGTGGCATGGGAAGAGCCAGACATCCCAAATGCCTCTTGTGTTTCACAGGGGAAAAGGAGAATTGCAAATCACTAGTGATGATCCATCACAGACCCTTCAATGGGTCACTGTGACAGGAAACGGGGTCCCCAAATTCCCATGAGAGAACTTGGGGTGAGTGCTGAGCAACTGGGGCTTGGGAAGATCTTAGGAGTGGCCTCTGCCATGCAGGAACAAGAGGATGACAGTGACAACAGCACATGATGTCCCCAACACTTGGCACTACCTAGAGCAGCACCCTGGTGATGCTCTGGACAGCCGAGCTGTGGGCAGGGCTCAGCTCTCCTCCACCCACCAGTTTTTCCATTCCCCAGTTTTTCCCTCCATACCCCAGCACAACTCCTGACCAAGACCAAGAAGTGCTCAACCCAGCAAAGCCCCATGAGCAACAACTCTCCCTGACACAAGCCACAGCACTGCAGCCACCCCAGCCACTCCGAGCACCCCACAGCATCCAGCCCGTGTGACAGGCAGCAGGCAGGTCCCAGTGACACCAGGGACAAAGTAACTGTGAAACCAACAGGGGACATCATCACCAGGGCCAGCAGCAAGCAGCCTTAACCCAGTATTACAGGCATTAAGTGCCTCCCTACCTCAGTCTGGTTCACACCCCCCAGCAGACATTATTTTGCCTTCAGCCATTCCAATTTTAGCTCCTACTGTCTGTAAATAAACACCGAGCACCTGAAATACACACCCTTAACACAGAGCATGGTCATTTCTGTACCAGCGTCATAAAAAAACCACCAGTGGGCAACACTTATTTTAGCAGAAGCACCCAATTCCAGATATTGAAACCAAAATAGCTGAAAGGTATGAATTAGAGCCAGGCAGCGTGGGCAGCCTGGTTCCACCCATCAACAAATGAACACGCAGCAGTGCTTTTTAAAGCCAAACCAAAACAAGCTCCTGCTAAAACCAAGCAAATGCCCAAAGAGATACAAGCCTAAATGAAAGGGATATGAATTAGCACATGAAATATCTGAAATAAGCTCATCACACCTGCATTGGAATGGTCCTGCTGAAGCAAGGTTTAAAATAAACCTGATGTGGGAGGCAGTTCCTGAGGGTGTTGGAGCACCAGGATAGAGCTGGAATCACACGTCCTTTCCACTGGCTTGGCTTCCTCTGGAGGGCTCCTCAAGAGGAAGAAAATGCAACAACCAGCACTGAGCAAGACCTCAGAGCAAAAAATTCCCTCTTCCAAGGAGATCTGTCCAACTTCACATTTAGGGATGGTGTTAGGGCAACCCCAGCGTTCCCAGGATGCCTTTGACCACACAGGGCCCTGTTTGCCTCCTGGCAGCTTCGGTGATATCCAAAGGGCTCCACGTAGTTTCTCCAGAGGTAGCAGCCACACAGGGTGCTCAGGCACTGGCTGGGTGGCTTTGCTTTTATCCAGAAGGTAGCTGGCCAGAGGGTGAGCCACAAAATGCTGTAGGAAAGCAGAGTGGAGAGTGGCTGCGGACGGGGCTGTGGTGGGGTGACGCTCACCCCACCATGGCATGAGAGGTGTGGCCGGTTTGCAGCCCCACAGTGCCCGGTTCCATCCGATCCCGTGGGACTGCTGGAGGCTGACTCAGGCAGAAACACCCCCACGTCACCACTCCGCTTCCTGTCACACCTCTGGGAGTGTCCAGGTATCGGATCCCACCTTTGATCCGACACTGGAGCTGGGCTGTGGGGCACACCAGCACCTCACCTGTGTCTCAGGTCGCTGCTCCAGCCACTGCTTCCATCCCCTCAGCCCAGGAGCCTACAGTGCAACCAGGGGGAGGATGCTGCCTCCAGCCCAGCGCCGGCAGCACGGCGGGTGGGAGGAAGCGGAGAAGGAAGCGGCCCCAGCTGGGTTTACACAAAGCTGTCAGGCTGCTGTGCTGATGCTGCCCAGGCATGGACAAACCACCCCAACCAGCTCCACCAGCACTGGGAACACAATTCCCAGCAGACGGGGAACTGGGCTTGAAGGACGTGCAGAGCCACTCATCACTTCCCAAAGCCCAGGGTGACACAGTAACCCCTGCACACCTCCAGGGCCACAGGGCACCCGCTTCCAGAGGGCAGGATGGGTCACAGGAGCGTGGCAGCCCATGGAGCACCAAGTCACAGGGCTGGAGGTGGGCTGTGACACCAACCAGCTGCCTGTTGGACAGGCTTTCACATTTCCTGTGTGGTATCTTGAGCTCTTCCCTCCCCATGCAAACCAGCCAGGCCCCAGCAGAGCCACACCGTGCTGGCTCCATGGTGCTGCAGGAGTTCATTGCACAGGGTGGAACAGGAGAGCTGTACCAACATCTACATCCCCTCTTAGGGTCCAGACTCAATCCCACGGCAGAGTAGCCACATCCCTCCTGGGGTGCTGGACACCCAGGTGGGCTGGGATGCCCCCACAGCCAGTGCCCAGCCACCCCCACATGTTCTGAGGGAAGTCCGACTCCATTGCCGGGAGAGACTCCTGGCTCCGAGCGCGTGGCGGGAGGGATAATCTGTTTAGGCTGCCGGCAGACGTAATCAGCCTGTCTCGGGTGGAGGCAGGGCTTGTTTTGTTCAGGCTTGGCAACTGAGAGGGAAGGGGAAGAAAAATGGATTGTTGCATCGGAGCTTTAGGCTCTGCCTCCAGCACTGGGAGCAGGGAGCCTCGCGCACCAGGGAAGTGACGCCAGGGCTTCCAGCAGCCCCACAAAACAATGATGTACCCAACCTGACCCAGGCTGTGGGTGGATCCAAGGTGGAACTTGTCCCATCACCTTTATGGGTCAGCCCCAATATTCACCAAAGGAGCCTCTCTGACAGCAGCGCCTGCTGCTCCCCACACCCAGGGCAGCACAACGGGGTGACAGCTCTCATCCAGACCTAGAGAGGGGGGACAGTAAGGTCATTGTTGCCTGTGTGCTGTCTCCTGATCCACTTGGAGCTCCCCAGAGGCAAGGGCCCGTTTCTGACACAGTTCAAGGAGAAAGTCACCACAAATACTGTGGTTTCAACCTCAAAATAGGAAATCTGGGCCGTTACAGCTCCGCTCTGCTCTCAGTTTTGCACACCTTGGAGCCAAGAGAACATCGCTGATGGATGAGTCGGAGCAGCCGTCACTCGGCAGGAATGGGGAAGGTGACACGGTGTTCAGGGAGGGAATGGGATGCAATACCCAAGCAGGCGTTCCTGCCACAGCATGGCTTCTAGGAACTGAGAGACAGGCATCACTTGACATTCTGTGTGCTCCCAGTGGGATGGCAGATGGAGACCCACCAGAGACCCGTGACCATGATTGTCAGGAGGCTCTGCACACACTGCTGTGCAAATCCATGCTCCAGCAGCAATCCCAAAGGCAGGGATGAAGCCCAGCCTCAGTAGTTAAGCTGCTTACATCTCTGTTTCCCTGCCTGTACAACATTTCCCCTCTGCTGTCTGTCACCTGGTGACGCCAAACCCCAGCGCGGAGGCTGCAATGCTGCCTCTGAGCATCCACAACCATTCCTGAAGTAAAAACACTCTCCCATCCCCCAGCTCCTCATCCAAGTGGCTGCTCACTGCTCCTGGGATCAGCCCCAACATTGCTTAACTGATTCAGAGACCTGGGCAGCTCCTGGAGGCCAGCCTGGACGATGGGGAAGAGTCCCTTCTCCATCCATATCCTACTTTTCTGCCAAAACACATTTGCACAAGGCAGATGTGAGTTGGCCACTGCCTGAGCTGCAAATCTCAAGCCAGGACTTCACCACCAACACATCTCCACATGCAGCACAAGGCCAAACCAGACCGGACAGACTGGACCTGGGGCACAAGGAGCACCAAGTGCCACTGCCATGGGCCAGCTGGTGGGCACTGTGCATGGCACAGCCCTTCTGGCACAACGCTGGCACCGACCCAGGTGTCAGCAAATCCCAAAGGACAGAGCTGCCCGAACAGCTTGCTGTGTGGGCAGTGGGAGTGACCGACCGACCAGAAGAGCAAGAAGAGGAAAGGTTAAATTCACCCTTCGTGCAAACAGCCGGCCCCCTTCTGCAAACACCCCTGGCCCCAGGGCCGTGCTTGGGTCCGAGCGCCGCCACCGCCTGGGGCAGTCGGAGCAAGAGCCGGCGGAGGCCGGCACAGGGAATTTGTCAAACAGCAACAAAACGAAGCAGGACAGAATGGACTTTGCAATTCCAGCTCCTTCTCGAGCAGCCCCAAAGCCGGTGTGCCTGGCAGCGAGCAGGCGTATCTAACCACTTCCCACTTCTGGCCTGCCTCAGCGCCTGGGAGAAGCCGCAACATCTCTCCACAGTGCTGGAGAGGGGATTTATCACTTTGTCGGGTGCCGGCGCAGATAAGGTGCGGCGCCATGCAAAAAGCCAGCAGTGAGTGAGTGCGCAAAGGGGACGGCTCTCCAGCACCCAAAGGTGCCAGCACGTCACTTCCCTTGGGCCAGGCAGAGGTTCAAGTGCATCCCAAATCAACGCCAGCATCCAACACAGCTTCTGAGTGCCCGCTGCCCTCCCTGCCTGCATGTCACTGTCCAAGCATGGGTTGCTGCCCACAGGGCAGAGACACCATGAACCTGCCCCCCAAGCCCCCCTGGCTGCTCCCTCCAAGTCCCTGCCCTCCACAGCCACCGACAGAGGCAGATTTGACATTTGCAGAGAAATCTCCCCCTGTTCAGTGCTAATAATCAGTCAAGTAGAGGCGGATTTTTGCAGCATGATACAAGCAGCGGGGAGCAGGGAATGCAAGCACGGGGGCTGCTTTCCAGGAAAATGGGGGCTTTTCCTCCCAAAAAGGAGCAGAGCTGGAGGGAAAAGTGTGGCCGGGACGTGATCCCTCACCCTGTCACCCTTTGGACAATGCAAGGAGCCAGGACAGGGTACCAGCACAGGGTATTTCAGTCCCATGGATGCAATGTCCCAGAGCAAAGCCAAGCCTGTGACCCAACGCTGACACGCTCCAGCCTCAGGGCTGCTGGCCACCAGCTGCTCAGCATCCAGAACAGTAGGAAAGTGATAATGTCCAATGGAGAAGAGATGGAAATAACCACCCCTTGTCACTGGGCAAGGGTGTCACAGGAAGAGGCAGTGGGAAAAGTCTGTGAGCTTTATTTTCTAACTGGGTGGTCCTCTGGGCATCTATGCCATGATGTCTAATAAAAAGAAAAAAAGGAGGAAAAAAAAAAGACACTGGTAGCTGGAAAGACGTCCTCAAATTCCTCTATCTGTGCCAGTCCCCGCGCCCCGAGAGAGCAAATGCATGGAGAAAATTAAAAGCAACTGTTTTACACTCTGCTCTTCTTCCAATTCAGGCCAGGCAAAATTTTTAGGTTAATTCCCAGCCTGTCCCATGTTGTTGGGAGCTTCATCTCACTGACCAAGGGCATGTGTGTGCAGACATGGATTGGCCTGGAGCAGCCAATGGAGAGCAGGGAACCCACAGAGACACCCCCACGAGAGCCTTGGGTGGCTGCTCGGGAAAAGGGTCCCACTGGACAAGCTGGCTTTCTCTTGGAGACAGGAGGGGGACCCTGGGAACCATCCACCTTCCCAGGGCATGTTCTGGAAAGTCGAGTTCCATATGAGGTTTGCAGGTGGTTACAGAGGGACTGTGCAGTGCCAGCATGGGCATGTCTTGCCAGGAAAGTGGAAATTCCCACAAAAAGGGAATTTCTCCCTGGATGGGAAAGGAGCAACATAAGACAAGCTGGCAACACGTGGGTGGCACAGCCAGGACACAGCCACCAACAGCACCGTGTCTGCCAGCAGCCAGATCCTGCCACCACACAGGATCAAGGGATCTAACAGCCCACTACCCACAGCAACAGATTTTCCCAAAGGGAGAACAGCTGCGCTGACTGACCCAGTTTTTCCCATGCTGTGTGGGCACCCTAGAAGGTCAAACACAGACTGTGGGGGGCAAGGGCACATCACCTTCCACCTGCAGCTCTGGGAGGGGACAGTCACATCTCCAACAGGTGGTGGGACCACATGTAGCTGCCCCAAATCACACCGAGCCCCGTCCGGCAGCACAGCCACGCACAAAAACAACTCGTGAACGCAGCGCTCCCGGGATTAGGGACTTAGCGTCCGCACAGCCCTTTGAAGTTGGAAGTGCTAAGTCTGATTATTATTAGAGAGCTCCAGCTCATTAATCCTGATGTTTGGGGCTGGATTTCCCCCCTCCCAGCCCCATTCCTAAGCCGGTTCCCGAGTACGACGGAAATCCACTACTACCACTAAATATTTGTGACTCTTTGCAAACACACTCTGGGTCTCTGCCCCGAGCAGCTCCAGAGCCCTGCAGCATCCCGGGAAGCAGCGGGGGCAGCTCCTGACATGCACGCAGGTATTTTTATCTAATAAAAATCCAAAAGAGACATAAGTGCGTAAGTGTGAAGTACCTTCACCTTTCCTCCACGCCAAGTACAAAGGTCAGATGACTCCAAAAGACTTTTCTAGCCTGACTCTAGGTAATCACTAACACTGTCCCTTGTCCCCGGGACGAGAAGGATACGCTGGGCCCCAACGCTGCAGAGTGGGACCCCCTCAACCCAACCCAACCTTAAAATGTTTGAACGAAAAAGGCAGAAAGATTCAGAGCTGTTAAATGAACCGTTATTCCTGGGTGTGCTTCGGAGCGAGCACACCCCCACATCCAGCCAGGCTGCGAAACGGGGCACAAACTGGGAGGGGAGGCGGGCAAGGGTGGCGGGGAAGCGCCGGGGTGGCCGCGGTCGGGGGGCTCCTGGGCACGGGGAGCTGCGGGCAGGGCGGGAGGTGCGTGCGTGCATCACACACTACCACAGCCACCATCTTATCTGGGAAGCGGGATTACTTCACCCCAGCTGCAAGGGAGAAACCGAGCAGGACTGCGCCGTTTTCCCAACCGGAGCCCCCCGCGCAGGGCCCGGATCCGGCCACGGCGCTGACCCCGACCCCATGGGAACCGGACGCACGGGCAGCCCCCCAGGGCCACCCACCACCCCGACGGGAACAAAGCCAACGAGGGGCTGCCCGAAACGCGTCCCTGGCTCCCCAGAGAGGTGGGTGGCCCCCGCGGCAGGGCAGGCAGGCACTACGGCGGGCTGCGAGCGATGCTTTGAGCCCCCCGACACAAGTCAGTGAGCTTTGCAGCAGGAGGCAGCGCAATCCCCGGGCAGCGGGAAGGGGCCGGCCGGGAGCGGGGGGCTCTTCCCGAGCCCCCTCCGGGACGGCTCCTTTGTCTGGGCACGGCCGCGACGCTCCGCGCCGCCCGCCCCTTTCCCGCACACACCACGGCATTTTTTTCCAGTTACATTTTTTCCATATTAGCCCTCAGATTTCACGATGGCCCCCCCCCTCCGCCGCCCCCCCAGCGAGCGCAGCAATATGTCTGATCTCATTGCCATAATAGGATCGGGAGCGGGGATGGCAGCCCTGGCCCAGAAAGGTGTGGGAGGAGGGAGGGCGGCCCTGTTCCCCTCACCCCAACACCGCGGACGGGGCCCCACATCCCAAAAACGCGCCTCATGCCCCAAACACCCCCTGCCATGGGAGCGCCGGCCTTGGGCCTGCGTGAGGCCTGGGAGGAAGAGGAGAAAGAGGAGGAAGGCCCAGCCCTGGCAGCCCCCCAGCGCTGAACCCTCTCCGGGAAGGGGCTGGGATCCCCTTCCCATGTCCCCGGCAGAGCAGGGGGTTGTAGGGCAGGGGGGCCATGTCCGGCACGTTCAGGAGGGGACGTTTTGTTTTCAACCGAGTTTTTCCCAGGACTTTCTGGATCGCCTGATGGAGCTCACAGGACAACCCCCACCTGCTGCCGTGCACCCCAGGAGGGGATGGGATCACCCCAAATGCTGGTGCGGGGCCCCAAATGGTCTCACGGAGTGAGGCCCCCGGGGAGGTGGCACTGGGGTGAGCCCTGGCCTCAGGGACCAGTGGGCACTGTGGGTGCTCCGCGGGACAGCTGGGAATCTGTGGGGTCAGCAGGCATCCCATGGGATCTCTGGATACTCTATGGGACCAGAGAGCAACCAAAGCGCTCCTGGACATCCCATGGGCTTCACAAATACCTGAGAGTTCCTGTGCTGTCTGTGGGGTCAGCAGCCACCCCAAGGGACCACATGCTATATATAGGATCAGCAGGCACCCCGTAGGACTCCTGGACACTTTACAGGAACAGAGTGCACCAGTGGGGCTCCTGAACACCCCAAAGAACCCATGGATACCTGTGGGTCCCATCTGTAGGATCAGCGAACACCCCAAGGGGCTCCTAGATACCCTATGGGACCAGGGAGCACCCTTGGAGTTCCACAACACCCCATGGAACGATAGGGATACCTGTAGGTCCCTGTGCTATCCATGGGACCCCACAGCATCCCTAACCTGATCCCACGGTACGTGTGGGAGCCGCAAGTACCCACAGGACCCTACAATATCAGTGTCCAGCAGCCACCCCATGGGATCCTGTGCGAACCATGGGGACAGCAGGCACGCGTGGCACCCCGTTCTATCCGTGGGACCCCAAGACGTCCAGGGGACCCTATAAAATCCATAGGGACACCCACGGGACCCTAACCTTCCCAAGGTACCTGTGGGACCCCAGGCTACCCACGGGGCCAGCGGACACCGCACGGAGACCCAGGGTGCCCTAGGGGCAGGCAGGGGGGCGGGACACCGGGGTGGATTTTGGGGGGGAAAACAGTGGGTTTTGGGGTAAGATCCCACCTGGTTGAGATCCTCGTCGTTGAGCAGGTGGGACTCGCGGGGCTTGAAGCAGTTCTGGCACTTGCTCTTGTTGAAGATGTTGGCCTGGAACTTCCTGCAGGGATTGTCCTTGGCGGCCATGGCGCGGCCCGCGCCCG